>KL256405.1:0-33036 GCA_000699545.1 Podiceps cristatus
TTGCCCTGCCCGTATTTGCACTGCCAGGGGACGGGAATGTGTTGCGGGTGGTAGAGGAAGGGCTGGTATGCTGCCTATGCCTGCTTGAAGTGCCTGTGGGACTTGGTGTTACCATGAGCCCTCTCCTGACTTTCTGGGGTGGTGGGAAAGTGAAAGCAGTTCTGAGGCAGTGGGCTAGACGTCCCGAAGTCTCATCCATCTGGAGGTTTGTAATTATACCATTTTCTGCAGCGGATGATACAGGAAGGGTCTGTGTGGTACTGGCAGCAAGAGTGCCGTGCTCTTTGGCGTGCTACAGAGAGATGGATGGCCAGAATAACTAACTCCAGGGTTATCATTTTCCATTTGTTTTCTCCACCTGTTAAATTGCTATGTGTAATTTATCTACTTAGCCAGCATCCACAGGAGTTGCCTCAGTGTTTGTTGAAGCGAAGTTGTATATGTGTAAAATTAAATGTACTTTTTGATCTTTGGGGAAGAAAATTTCCTAGTTTTCTAACAAGTGGTTGATGAAAAACTAGCAATAACAAGAACCGTGGTGATAAGCATTGGAACTATTAAAGTTTTGTTTGTACAGGCAATGTAGATGGTATACTATGGTATATGTGCTGTTCTAAAGAGCATTTCCAAACCAGGTAATAATAACATAATCACAAACGTGCAATTAAATGTTTTAATGACAGCTATTATAACTGCAATTTCAGGGACTTCTGGTAGATTAAAGCTGGCTTGTACAACAACAACATATTAAAGCTGATACCTGTGATAGTTTTTATTAGGAACCCTTACTCATAAAGTTACTCTTTCTTTTATATGGAGATAAGAAGAAACAAATCTGTCCATCTTTGAAGCTTGAAAATTATATGAAATCTATCTGGGGTTTTGTTTCTGAGGTAAAAAAAAAAAAAAAACAAAACCAAACAAAACAGGTGAGCTTTGCATGTCCCGTTGTGGCTATGTTTCACCTCAGAAATATAGGAATAGATGTTTGTTTTCTTGCCTCCCAATGGCCACTCTAATAACACATCAGTTATGTCAGGCTTAGGAATGCTTCTTGCCCATACCCTTCTAACTGCCTGCCTGGAATGTCAATGGAATGGCTAGCTGAGGACTTTGTTAGTGAACTCTGTGTGGCTGATGGCTTCAATGCAATATTTTGGAGGTGTTGTTGACCCTTTGTTCAAGTTGGACTTTGCTCGTACACCCATTCCTCCTAAAATTAATAGTCAGCTGTGTAAATCTTGAGGAAAGGACAGTCAGTACATGGCATGCTGTCAGCTGAGGTCAGCTCTGTTGGAAAAAAATCTGACTAGTCATGAAGGAATGCAGATGGCTTTAAAATTTTAAAACTCATGGCTAAAGAGACTGCTCTTGCTTTCACTGAAGCTTCTACAAACACAAAGCTTCTGAAAATTTTATTTATCCTTTTTAATTGGTCTGGTTTAATATGCAACACCCTAGTTAAGTCTCATTTTGAGGGCTTGAAATGCAAGCGTGTTCCAAATTGTATCTCTCTGGCAGATGTGGCGCAGCCTAGAGAGCTGAATGAGCAGTGGTAGCTGAACTATTTTCACTTGCTGAACTGAGCTCTTCTGGGGAAACAGAAAAAGGGATATATCAGAATTTTCAGTTCTGTACTGCGTGTGTCTCATCCCTAATGTGTATTTCTTTTTGTAAGAGAACAATAGAAATAAAAATGTCAGTTGTCTGTGAAGCCTTCCTCTATGGTTTCATTTTTAATTCCATGTTCTGAAATCTTGATTGTTAATAAATCCTTTTGAAAAATGTTGAAAAGTGACTTGTTGGGAGCCTGGTGATTGTATTTATCCTTCTATATATTCCACTACTGTTTTTCTAACTGCTGCTAACAATGATTTATCTTTTATTTCTTAATGTTAACTTTTGCATTTTATTAAAAGCAGCAACAATATCTCTCATGTATGATCTGCATTGTATTTGCCAGAAAAGAATGCTCTGGAGCTAAAGGAGAGTCTTACTGTTCTGAAATCTAAGGAATTTAAAATCTGCTACAAAATCAATACTGACAGTAACGGAGTATCTCTTACTGCTCAACAAGCAGACCTAATGCGGCAGGAGTTAGAGAGCCTACATGTGAACTCCAGGTTACATCGATTCTTTTTAGCAGAACCATGAACAGTAAATCCCCTGTTGATATTTTTGTTTTCCTTCCTGAGTGTCATGTAGCATAGGGCTCCCACTCACTGTGACTAATTCATGCTGACCAGAAGACAGCTAGATGGGTTTATGGGGGGCTCACTATCGAGTCCTCGGGATGCTCTTTCTTTCATGAGGCAACAGAGGAATTGATTCCCTTTACTGTTTGCCATTCTTTCCATACGTATGGTTTATATTCCTGGCCAACTGGCATTTCTGTTGTACAAATTTAACATTTCTTTCATACTCCCAGATAAGAGAGATGATTATCTGTATAAAGTCTGTTCTGCCTTAGAGCGACTGTGTTTTATTGTGGCTTAGAAGACCAAGAACACGCAGGGTGTATCTTAATTAAGCCTTTCCATTTATTGTGATGCCTCTTAGAACAGAGTTTGTTACAAAATGTACGAGAAAGTATTGGTGTTCTTGGAGTATGAAAACAGCTGGCAAGCACTTTAATCATAAAACCTGTGCCAATTCTTTTACATAGTGAGGTTGGCACAATATTGTGTCCAACTAGGAACATCCAGTGCGGTTCCACAACGTGGCTGGCTGTGTAAGTCATCTGCAGGGACGCATCACTTCAGCGTACGCTCTGGGTGTAAAAGCTTGGGTTGGAGAAAGCCTGTACTGCACCAGCAAACTGAGTAAGGGTTCTAAAGTAGGAGTATGCTTTTTAATTTTTATTTTAACACCCAGAATGAATACACTTTTGAATATGCTCCTTGGGTAGAAGGTAGCACATACTTGATGTTCTCTCATACGTACGTTAATGATTGCATAACCCCTAAACACTTGCAGATACTGCATATTTAAAGTGTTCTGTTTTAGAAATGTCATTTTGAATTGTATATCTTAGTTGCATGTAGTTTTTGTAGAAGGTCTTGTTTGCTATGCTCTTCTTGATCTTTTTGGACCATGTGGATCGCAATTCTCACTGGGTAGCAGGGTTTAAAGGTTAGTGAATTCCTTTGAATATTGGACATACCTTGATCATTCTTTTAATCACAATTAGGATTAAGGGATTAGATATTCTTGTGATGTAGTCTAAGGTATGCTTTTCTTCTTCAAGGCACTTGGCTAACAACCAATCAATCTTCATGGCAACTCTGCTTTAGTGTCCCTAGTTTTCAGATGTGATAAAAGTGATAGGTTATATGATATACCCAAAGTCAGGAGGAAAGTAGTATTCTGAGGACTGGCACCAGTATTTCATGACTCACAATGTTGGAACAAAATACTTTCAGTTAATTTGGCTCCAATTTTATGTCTTTCTTATTTTTAATTATATACAATACAGCATCGAAACAACGGCACTACACAAGCTTCTTAGAGAAGAGTAGCTTTCTTTTGTTTTTGGTGGGCAACTGTTTAAAGGATTAAAGCACATTGGAAATAGTTGGTTGAATAGATTGCTGGTAAGTTTTACAAAAAAAGTTGTACTACTTAAACCAATGACTGGCATAACTAGAAGGTTAATAATCTCTAAGGTATTGCCCTGGTTTATAGATCCTGCTTTTGGAGCAATAAATTTTAACCTTTGAACATGTGCTTCTGCAAATAAAATCCAGCCTTATTTTGTGTACTTAACAACTTCTGATTGGAAACACATAGCAACCTATAGCAAGCATGCTTTCAGCAAACTGGAACAGAAATGAGGCAGATCTTCAAAGTGGTCGCTTATCTTCCTCTATAACTCTTCTACATGTAAACAAGATAAAACAGGTCGTTTTGCCAGATCCCCCTCTCTTTGAATGATGTTTAAATAATTTTAAAGAGAAAGAAGTTGTGTTCAGATATGTTTCTTTTCTTAAAGCTCTTTCTTGAAGGACTTTTTTTCTTTTTCCATCTTTAATTTTGTATTAAAATTTTGTGCCACGGAAATGTGATTAAAATAGGTAGCTATGAACTCGATCCTGCTAAACCCTGGGGCCAGCGTTCTGTGCACTTAGCTAGAACTAGGTCCTAAGTTATTGTATATCAGTACAAAAGACAAAGTTTCCCTCTGTGTTCCTACCTCTTGAAAGTCTAAATCTGGAAATTTTAATTGATTTTTCTCTAGTATGCAAGCATAATTCTGTTGGCGAATGTGAGGATGTTTTTCTCCTTGAACCTTCTTCAGTCTCTTAAATATATGTGCAAGTGTGTGTGTGTTAACTGCAGGTAAAATATCTCTATCATTTTCCCTCTGTAGTCAGAACGGCTGTTCTGTGTGTTCCCAATGGATTCCTCCTTTGGACCCGTCCAATGGATATCTCATTTGGGAGACCCGTGTTTGGTGTGGTTGCCATGCTTGTCAATATGGATGGGAAATCACTTTTGTTCCCACGTGCTGTTTGTGATGTTCCACTTTTTATACTACGTGGAAATCAGTAGGTGTCTTTCTGCTGCTGAAAGTTAAATTCCAGTTTCTTCATCTCATCTGTGCTGCCTATGCAAAGCTTCAAACTGCTGTTGCCAGCAAATGGAGCAGCATTGTGAAAGGAAGGAGTGGAAATTTGACCATGTAGATATGTCTCTATGTAAAGTTGGAATTTTACTCTTACTTAGTAAGAGTCCTTCTCACAGCCATAACATGATAAATAAAATTCAGAAACGGTGAAAACAGCCAGCTCCCTGAACCATACTGGTCTTACCATCCTCCTGCTTTTTGTAAGCTTCTTTACCATCACTCTGCTTTTAAATTTGATATTACAATTCAATAACAGACTAATCATGAAAAACTGCGTTTTCACTTGCTACAGTAGCTGATACCACATTGGAAAATGATTATGAAAAAAGTAATTTATTTTAATGTTCTTTATATACAAAGTAATTTTACATTACCAACATTTTGATGATCTAATAGTACTATTTGTTATAATTAAGGAAAAACCCCAAAATGTAGTGCCTAAATGACTTAATGCTCCTAAGTCTTATTTGCAACAGTGACAGATGTTTAGGAGGACACCTTGATAAAAGTTAGTGAGGATAGGCATCCTACATTTCTAAATTGCTTTTGACAATGAGGGTATAAATTGCCAAATCACTGCATGCTTTAAAAATTTTCCCTTTGCAGACAAGTTATGCACATGCAATCGTTAGTCATCTTAGGAAGTAAGTATATGAATTATTCTTAAGTACTGATTACCTACCAAATTCTGCTTAGTATGGAAGGGATCAGCACTTTGGGAATGGAGACCCACTTAAAAATTGCTGAGAGCTTATAGTTAAGTGAAATATATGTTTGCTTTGTCTTCCATTATTTTGGCTTCTCAGATTTTTTTAGTGTCACAATAATGCTAAAAGCTGGACCAAATTTAAAATTAGTTGAATGCAATTATTGCATCTTTATCCATGGGCTATACTGACTCATGAAATGCAGTCACTTTTTAAAATACCTACACTTAAAAGGATTTCTCCCCCCCTTTGCGCTTTCTTTTAGGATACAAAATGAGTGTGACATGATTTTTCTTCCATCAAAAATGAACTTGGGTCAAGATTCACGATTACAGAATGCTTTTGAAAGTTTATGGTAAGATTGAAGAGTGCATGTTTGTACCAGCGTATGGAGCAGTGGAAATCATACCTGTCAAAACCAAAAAATTCCAAAAAGCTCATCCCTGACCTTTGCCCTTAGCTTGGAGTGAGTGCAATCACCACAACCCAGGCTTTCCGTCAAGTGGGTCAAAACATATAAGCCAGGTTTTCATTTATCAAGATCCACGTGTACAGTTTATGAAGGTGAGATTAGTACATGGAACCTGTGTGGAGATCAAAGGAGAAGGAATATACTCTTTACCTAGGGACGAGGGACAGACAGAGCACTTGCGTACAGCTGCCGTTACTGCCTCGGCAATGTTGTATTGCCTGTGGCCCGTTTTGTGCCTTTTTTTTTTTCCCCCTTTTTGTCTGAAGTTTGCTGTAAGAAGTGGCCGTATCTGGTCCTCAGCTCTCCTCCCTCCCAGTGCCTACCCACCTGCTGCGTGGCTGGAGGGATGCTTGCCTCGTGGCACAGACTCGGCATGGCATCCTCTTGCAGAGGCTCCCTGCAACTAGGACTCCTGGCACACAACGGTTCCATTGCCCTTGGGAACTTGCTCTATCCTGCAGACCTGGCAAGTGGCTCTTGGTTTACTGTCCGTGAAGCTTATGTGCACAGAACTGTGTCGTGCTGGGGACTCCTGCAAAACAGCTACAGCTGTCCTTTCTCTTTCATACTGTAGTGCTCCATGTACTGGTAGTTTATAGTGTTCGTTCTGCAGTAGCTCTTCAGGCAGCCCTACTGAGAGGCCACTACCTGCTGCAGGTTCCCGCTGTGCTGCAAACCATTCATGGGAAGCGGAGGTGGGGGAGGTGGAGGTGGGAATAAAGAACTGGGCATTTCCGAATGAGTCTGTTGGTCAGGAACTGGCATCGGGCTCACGGAACCAGAGTCACTCTGCATAGAGCCAAGATTGCTGCCATCAAAATGAGTCATTTTCTTCTTCATTAATTTTCTTTCTTTGGCTCTGCGGTTCTGGAACCAGATTTTCACCTGCGGAGGAGCAGAGGAATTTTTTTTTCAGTTGCTAATAGAATGCAATGTGGTCCTCTATGTATACAGTCAAGGGTTATAGGAAATATTAATTGCATGAGGACCAGTGAGAAAGGCAGTGGCAAACTGAGACTACAGAGTTGTTTCCCTGTATGAAAACCAAGCAATCTTTCCTATCTGGTGATAAACTATTTACTAATAGCTTGATAAAAAGAGTGTTTCAGTGTTAGGCTGTTATTTTTAGGAAGTATTTCTTTATGGAATGAGCTCGGGGTGGGGGGGGTGTGTGTTTGTTTTGGTGGGGATTGGTTGGTTGTTTTGTACAAAATCTATCAGAATAGAATCTCATGTGTCAGTGATGGCCAAAAGAATCTGAGAGTATCTTTACATTGAAAACTATATGCCCTCATCAGAGCAAGTCAAAAGCTGTTACTGGCCTATAAAGTCAGGCACAAAAGCTTTCCTGTTTGGATGCTACACATGAATTGATTAGCTCCAATGTGAAAGTCAGTGGAAATACACTTCTGAGCAGAATTTCACCAGTGCGCTACTCCTGGTACATAAACGTTATTCAAAATATTGTATAAGCGGTTCCTTAATAGCTAAGTGCCTTTAATTGCATTTGTAGATGGAGCCAGAATCTGCTGCTGCTTCCTGCATAGTCCACTGCTTTATGCCGTAGTTGTTGCTCTGTCACAGAAACGCAGCCGTCCTTGGGAAGAAGTGAAGCAACTGCTGAAGAGTATATGGGTTTTGATTAGGACGGAACAAGCGAGAATATGAGATGAAGTTGATGAGTGCTGGTCAATTGACAGTACAGCAGAACTCGTTCAGGTGTGAAAGGGTGAATGCTTTGTGGCAACTGAAGTGTCTTTGGGTGTGAATCCCTTGGGTTTAAAGCAGCGCATGCCAGCCATTTATCTGTGGAAGTGGTTCTGTATTATGTCTAGTCAGTGTAATGAGTCAAGCTACCTCATTCAGATGTGTTGTGTTTTCTTGTTGGTGTTCAGATGGCAAAGGAAACACTTGTATCACCATTTTCTATAACCCAAAGAAAAATCAATGGTTTGCTGAGAAATACTGTTTAGTTGTTCTTTGCTAGAAACTAGAAAGAGAGTGATGATCAGAAAGGAGATAAAACCATAAGAAGTGATAACATCTGTGCCTACTAGGTTGTGTTTTAAAAGAAAAGCAGTGGTGAAGTCCCACAAAGCATCTTAAGGAGTCCCTGCAACAATCTTGATGTACTTATCTTTGATGCATTATTATTCCTGTTTTACAATTGACGAATTCGGATACACACAAAGCTTGTGGAAATCTGATCTAGGTCTCCTAAGTCCCAGGTTATCATCTGAGACATTTGGCAGTTCATTTTGTTGTCTTAGTTTCTGGAATATCATTTCAGTACCAAATTATGTTCCATTAAACCAGTCTCAAATACTCTTGAGGTCTCTTGCGTTCTGATTGTGCTGAGGTAATCTAGTGTCACCCATGCGTTTGCCGAAATGCATGGAAGGATGAAACAGTCTAAAAACCAAACTAACCCCTGTTTCAGAATTACCCTCTGGCTTCAGTGTTCTTCCCTGCGTTTGAATTTATATTTTTGTTCTGGTTTGTGTCACTAAACTAGGGCTGCAGATCTGCAGCAGTGACCCAGAGAGGACTTTAGTAGGCACTTCAAGATTGTATGCCAGTTATCAAATAACTACAATACAGATCAAACTAAATACAGATCTGTGATGTTAAACTAAAAGCTAACGTGGTCGGTTGCAGCTGACTTGGTTTTCACCTGTTGCCCTCCTTCCTTTCAATGTTTTTTCCCACTGTTCAGCTGCGCAAGTAACTCTTCCCCTGAAGTCTAATTTTCTCTCTTCTTTCTTGTCCTCGTCATCTCCTTTATTGCCGTATCCTTCCTCTATTAGCAATGCTTCGTTTTGCCTTTTTTTTTTTCTTCATTAGATATCACATCTTTCCTTCCTTGTTTAAACAATTGTTCTTTGTCCTTTTGTCTTGAGATATTACTTCCATTGTCCTGGATGAGATTTTGGCATAGCCAGGAAAAAAGCTTTTCCAGAAAATCATTTCAGGTTTTAGGCTGAGCACAGTGGAACTTGGGATAGGACAGTGTGTGTTCAGTCATAGTCATACAATGGGGTAGTTTAATTTCTATGAAAGGGTAGTAGTGGGAGCACAGATCAGGTATTTCTTTCTTAATCTTACATTTTCAAAAGTGACTTCAGAGCTGTAGGCTTTATGCACTGGAATTAATTTTGTTCATGACCTATAGTGATGATAAAGAGGAGCAAATACTGCAAAAACTGTTGCCATGTTTTCCTGATATATGTCAAAGTAACGTATCGTGTCTTTTTTGTATCACCATTTCAAATATACTAACAAAAAGGCTTATCAGGAATTCTCACTGAACTAGGAAGTTTCAAGTAAATATTATTGGTTGTTTACAGAAAGGTCATAATTTTTAAATTCAGCATGATGAAGTCAAGTTATTAAGGTTTTAACAGCCAGCAAAAAGACACATAGTGTAGTTTTTATACCTGGTTGAAATGATTTTAATTGTCAGTAATACTCGCATTCAGCAGCAGACCGAGAAATGTTTGCAAAACGGGTATTTGCTTCTCCATTTCTGTAAGCTCTTTCAGCGTGTGCTGTGTAAGACAAGTTCAAGTCGGATGAACGGTGCTACAACTGGGTGGGTTTCACTGCTCAGTAGAGCCCATAAACCAATGGGGAATCGGGCATCATCTTCAATGACACTGAGTAACAACTGGCTGAGAAAACAGTGCTGCAAAGAGAAAAGGCAGCAAACGAGCATATTGTGTCCCGTGATCTATTAAGGGAGATCCTTCAGTAAAGCTTTTTTATTTTCTGTTTCGCTGCTTACTTCAGTGTACTGCAGCAAGAAACTCCCCAGTAAAATGTGACGGAACATCTGCTCAGGCCGTGTTGGGAGTGTCTGTGGGAGCTCCAGCTTGGCATCTTCCCCGGATTGTTTGCGGGAGCCAGCTGAAGTGCTTGAGAGCTCCAGGCAATGTATCTGCTTTGCTTTGGAAGGGGATGGCACAGGCGCTGCAACTGCACAGTTAAAGAATGTGGCACAGAGTGGTTCCAGAGCAAATTGTATATATCTTTTGACCAGAAAGAATTGTGTTTTGCTCTGCATTGTAGGAATAGAAGTGGAATTTGGAGGGTGTGGGAGGAAATAGGGGCAGGAGAAAGGAGTAGCAAGTATGTAGGAAATCTTTAACAAAAGGCAGCCAAAGAAACAAATACCTTCAAGTGTCCTGAACATACTTGAGCTCATCACTCATATTCTCTGCTAAGACTGACCTTGTTGAAATCGGTTACAGAATTCCCATTCACTCCAGCAGAACCAGGACTTGTGGTTTAGAAATTTTGGCAAAAATTTCTCCCTGCTACCACTACCCCAGTAAAACCAAGAGAAATCTGGGCAGGATTTTGTTGATATTTTTAAACTCTTGTTTCTCAGAACAGGACTGTAAGAGTGGTGTTTGCTTTTTCTGTGTCGTTGCACAGCGCTCTGATGTCATTATCAGAGCCGAAGTGCTGATGGGGTATTTAGAAATGAGTGCAAACAGGGCTGTCAGGCCACTCAGCTGGATAGTTTGAGTTCCAGCACTGCAAAGGGAACCCAGTCATGTTGTTTGGTTACTAGAGGCATTGGCATTTTTGTGTTCCTAACCGGTGCAGTTATGTCCTCATCAGCAATAATAAATTCAAAGGAAATCCTGAATGGGTGATCCATACTCTACCTGTCTCTCGGAAAGTCTTAGGTTTGCAGCAAGTTCAGACTTCCTCCTGATTGTAATGTATCTGTTGTAATGAAATTCCTTCTCTAATTCTAATCTCTGATGATCTGTGTAAACCACTCGGTACTTCTCTCTTGTTCTTGTTTTACCTGTTTTGAAAGAAGAACACATTGCTTCAAGCTAGAATTTTTCAACTTTAGTAGCACAAAATATCTGACTTCACATTTGAAATTATGTTTGTGGGTATTTTAGGCCTGATTCTCTATGCACTTACCCAGAGTAACTCCCTGGACTGCAGAGGACTCGATCTTCTTTTACAACATGAGGTTCATACCATCAGATTTTGGATTTGCTCCTTAGCAAACAGATGACAAACTGCTTCTCATATCCCTTATCACCCTTGTGTTATCATTTGGGAAAGAGAAGGCGTCCTTGTTAAGAGCAAGGAGCCAGGAAACCTGGGTTCTGTTCCCAGCTCTGAGGCTGGCTTCCTGCCTGCTGTTGAATTGCTCTTTCTCTGTCCCTAAAGCTGATACGCCGCTACCTGCTTGAGAGGGAAATTGTGAAGGATATCTTACTACATAGAAGATACTGAGAGCTTCCAAAGTTCCTCACTTCTTGTTGCTAGAAAAATTAATACAATGTTGTGATTGTTACTGCAATTTGGAGGTTGTGTTGTTTCTTCAAGTCTGGCACAGCCTATCTGCAACTTGATAATAGCACAGGGAATAGTAACAGATTTTCAGATGACAGTTAAAAAAAAAAAAAAAAGATAAAAATAAAGCACCAATACTTAACAAAGGACATTGAACAATGGCAGAACTGCAGCATCTGTTCTTTTGCAAGCAGCACTGCTGCATCCGTTCAGCTGTGGGTACAGCTGACTGAAGCAGGCATGGCTCAGCAGTATCTGGGTCGTTAAAAGGTAATGGCAAATGACATGAGCCAGTGAACACAGATGCAAGTCACTCAAATTTTATGGATTCCACACAGGATAATTTTTGAGGACAGAAATGTGCTGGCAATAGTGAAAGAGAACTGAGAATGGGAAAAGCTGCTGATGCTTCCTTTCTCGCCCACCTTTCCTCTGTTGTTAATGTTCATATTAGGCGGTCAGTGTATCAGAGAGCAAGACCTCCTTAAAACCAAGGCCCCTAGGGTGGTCTTACGTTTTCGAAAGATTGGATCATTGTTGTGTTAAGACCAATGTTACCATGTTCACTAACCACAGTCTTACCATTTTGTGTGCTTCCTTGTCTATCGATATTTATATGGACATTTCTTCAGATGTATACATTTAGACTGTAAATTGTCTGGGACTGGGAATCTATTTTTAGTCGGCATTTTTGTGCAGTGTGTTCCACTATGGTACTGTAGGTTGTAAATCTTTGTGTTCTTAGTGGTTGTTATAGTAGAACAGCCCCCTTAGATTCAGGTTCTCTCAGACGATGCATAAGACTCAAGGCATACTGTGGCTTGCTGCCCGTAGCACTCTGCTATTGCTGCAGATGTCGCTTCACACAACAGCTCACGTTTGCTTACAGATCTTTTTTCTGAAAAGAATGTGTGCATACCTAACTCTTCAAATAACAGGTTCCTCAAGCTCATAATGATTGCATTCCTAATAAGAAAGGACTGACATAGACTTTTCAGGCAGTCAGTTTGTAAAATTTCAATGTCCGAGTGGATCATCACGGCACACTGCCCCATAGCAACCAGCTTCCCCCTGCAGGAGGGAATAGCTGCAGGTTTCAGGTATTAGTGGTGTCAAAGGCCTGATTTCTCCCCAGCCCCTTCTTCCGACTCCCCTTGCCTTTGAAGCTTAAGTAGCACACGAAGATCAGAATTCAGGGTGCAGAACTATAGCAGAATCTTGAAGTCATTTATCCCTTACTTCATGGTTTGGTTTCACTGGTTAATGTTTTTCCCCCAGCTGAGGAGGGAGACATGATATCTCCTTGTTTTGATAGATGAACATATTCAAAGTTAACATTGCCTTCTGCTTGCTGTAAACACTGTATGGTAATGGCTTGAGAGCCACATCACTTTTTTCTCTTCCAGGATTTGACAGTCAGTACGTAGATACTTGTAAGAATTTTTGGCTCACCAAGGCATTGTTTGCATCAGAAGGTTTTTCGGGTTCTGATTCTTTTGGGACCGTTTGTATAGATCCCGCATACAGAGTTGTTTAGCACTGAAACTCCTGGGGAGTGCAGTGCTGTAAACAAATAGCGTTACACCTCTGTGGATAATAACTGGTTCCTCCTATGTGGTAGGGTTCTCTAGGACTCTTCTCAGGCTTGTAGAACAGGGTCTACATCGGAAGCTGATCCTTCAGCCACGCTCCGTGGTGTTCAGCCCTGGGAAAGCACTGTGCATTAGCGGGGAGTTTACAATGCTATGGGCATTTTCCAACTGTCTTGAGGCCATCAGCCTGTTTACATGGAATATTCAATAAGGAAATATATTGGTGTGTGCAATGTGCACACACATTCCATGTTTGCGTGGTTCCTTACGTGTGTGTGTGTGTGTGTTGGTTCCTTACACTGGGGTTTCTGCTCAGTCCGTGCAGCCAAAACACCTTTGACTCAAACCTGTTAACTTGCTCATGAAGGTTCTGCTGTGCTGTGCTTGGCTGGAGTGGGTATATAGGACATTCTCATCTCGGTAGCATTTCTATCATTGCGAAACTGTAGTGAAAGCGGAATTACCCCAATTATGTTTACACTGATAATCAAGTGAAAAGTGCTGTTAATTTTACAACATTATGGTAAGAATTTTAGAGTCTCTAAAGAACAGCAGTTATTCAGTTCAGTCCACGTAAATACTAGGACGTTTGTTTTTATTCATTCCAAGTGTAAATTGTTTGTTTAACATATGGTCACCTGTGGTGCTTTAATGCCTCACTTGGTATTTTTAAACTTTTGATCTCTCTAGTGGTGGTTTGGTTAGGGTTTTTTTCCTCTTTAAATGAGAATTTGGTGTCATTCTATGGCGCAAAATGTTTACAATTTTTCCTTAGTCTCCTTCGTGTTGTTAAGATGGAGGACACAAAAGAGCAACAAGGTGATCTGATCTTGAGCTCTATTCTCATTCAGAAGCCATAGGCAAATATCAAATGTTCTTCTATTGCCAAAATAAGGTGGTAAACTTCAAGATAAACCGTTCTGTTTCTGATTTTAAGTGCTTAAACCCTTATTATCTGAGTAGGAGAGGGTTGGGTTTTTTGCTTTTTAAACTGAAGAAATTAAGTGTATGTGGAAAACAGAACTTTCTCCCATAAAATCTTTTCATGTGAATAGCTTTCAGTTTATTTTTAGTAGCAATGATAATTGCTATATATATATGGGGGGGTTTTTTGAAGGAAGATTGGAAGCTTGCACATCTCATTCCTTTAAAGCAAGTTAATAGTTTAAAAAGTAGAAAAGCAAGAAAAGAGCATTTCCTTCCTAACAGTCAATGGCAATCTGAGAAAAATTCTCTATGATTTGTCACGCAAATCTTGTCTTTAATAATTTGCTATTTTGTGTAAGGTAATACCCTCAGTGAGAGACAACGGGCAATAGGACCTGAGATCTGCCAGGGTCTTCGGAGAGGATACTTTTAGTTCTGGCAGAGTCATGTTTTACTCTGTTGGGCCTTTACCCAGACTCTCATTGATGTCAGTGAGAGTCTTCCTGATGCCTTTGTTGGATGCTGGGTTGGAATTAGTCCGCATATGGCATTTCCTTTCAAAGGCAAAGTGCACTATTATTTGCCAAAGTTAACAAACAGCAGCAACAAAACCTATTGCTAAACACTTTGGGGCTTTAGCCTCTAAATTCCATCTGTTAGATGGAATTGATCCACTCTACTGCATTCCTAGCCAAATCTTGCAGACCTTCTGCTGGTTTTACTTACAGTGATGCGTTTTATTTCAATAAGTATTATCAGAGTAAAATTTGAGGCAGGATTCACCCCAGATACAGCAGGAGGATGTTCTTCACTTCTCAGACTTTGAGATAATGGCAGAATTGAATGATAAAAGTTAATGTTTTAATCCAACTCTTTAGTCAAATCCTGCATATTTTACTCAGGTGAGTGAAATTACCAACATTTAACTTTCTGCAATCTTAATTAATCTCTTGTTAGTGAGAGATTATAACTTTAATCAGTAATGTAGTGTCAGTTTTATTGGAAATGTGTTCTGTCATGGACAGTTATACTACAGAATTGCAAGTGGTTGGAGAGGTTATTAGTACCTGGGTGGAAGAAAAATGAAACAAAAGAGCTTTGAAGGTACTACCTTTACAGTATGACTGGGGGAGTGGATTTCCTGGTTGTAATGATGGATTTAAGAGTTTTGTCAAAAACCTATTTTGTAAATAGTGACTATTGAAGGGTGCCTTTGGAGTAACAAGAAACAAGACATCTCAGACTTAGAAAACTTTTCATGAGATATAGTTTAACCATCCTGTTCTATCACACCCACTCTAGCAATGTTTGTGACTGGCCAAGTTTGAGTTGGGGGAAGGGAACAGCTTTCCCATTGGTCATAAAATTCACAGAGCATTTCTTCTGAAGACAATAAAGCTAGGAGAAGGCCTCTTTATTTGCTGTGAAAATCATCACCCTTTCCGGCAATATAACCCCTGAAGAAAAGAGGGAGAAGGAAGAGACAAGACTGCATATCAAAGCGAGAGAAGTGTTAAAAGGGTCTGTTGCCTCAATATGACAGATAGGCCTCAAAACCTCAGACAATGTAGCCCAGGAAAAAAAACCAAAAAAACACCCACCATCGGACCTCACAACTAGTTTACAAAGCAAAATAAATTAGCATTAGAACTAGCCCTGGGACCTTTATCAGTGCCTCCTCTCTTTTCAGGAATACTCTTCGTCCACTGAAATTGGCATTCATAAAATCCAGAAACTATGTAATTTAGACAGAAGATGTCGTAGTATGGAATAGTCTCAGATTACTGTTGGATAATTTACCCAACAGTATAATCTGGATTCGATACTTTAATGTTGTTTCAGAGGCAGTTAATGTCTGTACTTCATGATTGGAAGTTTGCTTAAAATAGCTTGAAATGTGAAACAGCTTTCTGGCCTGAAGATATGCTCAGTTCAAATCTACATTTTTATGTTAACTCAGTATTACGAGAGAGATTAGTGTTAGCTTTTGAGTTTACAAAGGCACAGACTGTCAGAGATCAGGCCCCAGAGTTTTGTTCTGTGACTATTTCTAGATATTTATGCACTTAAAATGTGGGAAAAGAAAGGGACACGTTCTCCCTAGTGTAATTTGACTGACTTAATTGAAGTTGTGAAACAAGGAATTTTAAATAAGTCATGAAGATGGACATTGTGCTGCACATGATGCTCTGTAAAGTTAAATTAAAAAAACAAAACAACCACCCATTGCCATTGTATTAGAAAATGTTACATGGATCCAATCCTGTATAACGTGAGTAATAATATTCCTGCCAGAAGTCTTAGTGTGAAGAGTAGGACTATTCATTATTGCAAAGTTGGATGCATTAAGGTTTGTGAAACATGGTAAAACTCTATGTATTTTCTGCTGGGTCTTGATCATTTATTCTCATTGTACATGTTCAGATGACTCTGAAAAGAACAGAAAAAAAATCATAGAATTGGAACCTTTCAACAGACTTGACGAATTTTCCCTTCTGTTCTGTTGGCTTCTATTTAAAATGCTAATGTTTTCAAATTTGAATTTGTTCTGCTGTTCAGTAATAAAGCTCATTGACCACATTCTGTCCTTCATTTTGCTAGTGTGAACTTTTCTATTCATCTTCATCATACAGAAGTAGTTGAATCCAAAGCAGAATCATTTTTATCATCTTTAAACAATGATTGGACAGGCCGCTCTGTATGGATTTTATTTGGCAGAAGGACCCAACCTGCAGAAAATGTAGGTGGATTTCTAAGTGGCAAGATCAGGGGAAATCTTATTGCCAATGACTGTATAGACTAAAAAGCAAATGATTAACTGAAAATTTTTCCAAGTGTTGTATGTTCTGTATGCGTCCAGCATTTTGCAGGAATGGCTTCTTATCAGGCTTATTTCTCTTCCTTAGATTTGAGGGAATGTGACTTCTTCCTTCTTCAAAGACTAGACGCTGTACGTTTACAGTGCATTTGGTAACGATGCTATCAGCACCTGTCATCAGCATTAGAAAAACCGTCTTTGTGTCTTCAGAGTAAATTTTTATTGAACAAGAATGATAGGAGAGTTGTCACCTATGGGAAATGTCTCTGCTCATAGTTTACCTCTGTTTCAAAACTTGTTCCCTCCCTATTTCGTGGTAATCTAAGTGCAGATCTTAAGATATACTTTCAGCTTTGTGAGCTCATTGCCGCTGGAACTACCTGTAGTTAACTGTTCAAACTCATTGTTCGGGGCACAGTTTTGTCACAGATGTATGTTGTTTTCTCATGAAGGCAAAAGGTAAAGTCTACTCCTGTGTAAGTGATTGCATACTTCCATAAAAATACTGAAATCATCAGGAGGAGATTTGTAACTTGTTCTGAGGTGATTTTTTATTTTAGTTGCCATCAAAGGATTTGCCTGTAATTATTCTTTGTGTGTGTGCGTGTGGAATTGCCCCCTCCAATCTCTAGTTGTCATGGCTTTGTTCTGTCCTCTGTTACAATTGCTAGTTGCCTTGCCTTTGCTTGTCCCATCAAAGTGGTGGTTTAGGAGAGGGGACAAGAGCAGTGTAAGGGTTAGAGAAGGGTCTTTCTCAATCGGTGTTTTTGGTTGAAAATACTAAGTAGTCAGTGTTTCCTCCTTCAAGTGCTCTGAATCAAAGCATATTTGCTTTCTCCTGAACACCCTCAAGACTGCAGTGACTAGGCATTGGATCCTGCGGGCACTGCAATAAGGATCAAGTCCCAATCCCTCCGGTTCCGAAGCTGCAGGGAGAGACATTCAGACGTCCTCCAACCAGAGAGGGAATGAGGGATGGAAGCCTTACTAGGTCTTTTCTGTGCGAAATGCATTCCTGTAGCAGTAAACCAGGATGACAGTCTCGCATTAAATACTGAGATCTTCCCATGGTTTCAAGTAGCATAACCTCATAAACTTCACTTAACACCAGTTGAGGACACGGTTTCGTATTGGATGTTGGTTTTAAAGTTACAGAGTAGGACTTGAAATAATCTCTTCTTTTGTTCCACGGTAGCTGTGGAGGTAATGGCGTATCAAAAGACCCATAGGGCATGAGACAGCAGTAGAAATCTCAATAAAGTGTTTTGTTTGTCATCTGTCAGGTCATGAGGCCACAAAGCACCAGTAAGAGAAGTTAATCATGAAATCTCTGGAGATGGAAATTTCATTGGTTCTGGGCCTTGTTTCTGTAGCTGTTACAAGTCAGACTACTCAGTGTAAGTGAACCCCTGGAAAGAATCTCGCCTGATCTGCAAGGGACAGGATTACAGGAATATTTCTTGCACATTTTCAAGAATATCTTGCAAAAATCACTTGCCTTAATAATTATTGTTACCATAGTGAACTAATAATATTATTGATAGCTAGTATTTTGCAACAAGTAATGAACAAATAATAAAATTAATTTGTCTAATTTCTGTTCTGAGCAATTTAGGTAAGTCTGAGCCTCAGTTTTTCCATCATTAAAAATAGTGGCTCAGATCTCTTTCACAGGGAATAAGGAAAGCTAATAAATAATAGGTGTGGCTCCTTCAGTCTTGCCTGTACAAAACCTCTGCTGATATTCCTAAAGGTTTTGTGAAGAGACAGAAGGGTAGCGCTCAAGGTATACATATAGCTTTAAGGACGCAAAAAGCAGTGGATTTCATCTAAGAAAATGCTGAGGATTTTGATCATGATCCAGCAAACAACACTGGTACTTGCAGTTAGCCTAGCCAACTCATTTGGAGTCACTTGCCTGCTCAGAACCAGAGTCACTTAAGTGCATTGCTGGATTTGACATTGCTATTAGGGCAAATCTTTTTTTAAAAAAGTATTTTTTGGAAAAAGGGGAAAATCAAAAGTGCCCTTGCTTTTAAAGAGCAGAAAAGGAGTGAATGAAGAAAAAGAAACTAAGTCCAGTGAAGCAGATCTATTGGCACTGAGCGTTCCTGGCCTAGCAAAAAAATAAGAGGGGAAGAAGCAGCAGGAGAATTACTTGTCTGCATTTTTCCCTGAAGCACAAACCAGTAGCCATTAAATGAATGGATGGGCTCCCACTGCCTTCAGAGGGCCTTGCGGTGGGCCGTGGGCATTTGGGAGGGTGTGCTCCTATGATAGGCTGATTTCTTCCGTTCTTCTTGAGATGAAGATGCTCTTATGTGTTGTTGGACCATTCCAAAATGGAGAGACTCCCCACACCTCCTGTGAATGCTCTGACCCTTGCAGGCTTGAAATTTGGAAGGTTAGAAAGCCCTAAGCATGTTTGTTAAGCAGGCAGTTAGAATGTTACTGCCTATTCCATGTATATTTATCTATATATATATATGTGTATATATAATCTATCTCCCAATGTCCCCACTGTAAAAGGGACAGTGCAAACCGATCACATTGGATCTTCCTCTAAGAGAGGATACAACTTAAATCCATAGGAGCAAGAGGCAGGTAGGTAAAGAAGAAATAAGTAGTGGTTTTTTGAGCAAGTAGTCTACAATCTGTGAATCATACAGTTTGTGAGCAGTATCATTACCCCTGTAAGGATTACTCAAAAGTTAGCTTTAAGTTTTTGCAACACTATCTCTTGTTTTTCCTTGGGTAGTATTCAGTGAAGAACAAATATGATTTTGAAAAACGCAATTACTTTTTTTTTTTCTCCTTTTTTCTTTTTTTCTTTGCCAAAATTCTTATTCACCCAGAGTAACAACCTACTCTGTCCTATTGACTTCTCTGCATTCTCTATGAACTACAGTTGTGTTCAGCGGGAGTGAGGATGACTCAGTCTGTCTATAAAAATTAGATGCATTATTTTAATAAAGGCAATTTTTCTATATAGTTGCTTTCATTTCTCTGAAGTACATTTTACATAATTACTTTCCCATCAGAGATTGATTCAGTACTTGCTTTGACAACTATTATTTACAGGCATGTGTGGAACAGAGCTGGGGTGGGAGGAAGGGCTGAAAGGAAAGGACCCTTCCTGGGATGTAACATTGAAATACTGTGAGCATCTCTTTAGGGGAGGTAGTGAGCATCCTGAATTTCTACTGATCTTGGTGCATGTCAAAGCTGCTCAGCACCTCGGAGGATCAAATACTTTTATATAGTGGATTGCCCCTCTGTTCTTTTCAGGCAGATTTCCCCTCTTCTTTTCCTTCTCCCCTCTCTTGTTTCATATTTTTTTTTCTGTTCGTACAAGGTACAGATTTTTGTTTTAGAGATGCTCAATATTTATATTTTTTCTATGGTTCCTCATCACAATCAAACAGAACCATTTCCTCATGCTTCATGACTTATTTTTACTTGTTATATTCAATTGAATAATTGTTTTGTACTCATCGAATATTATGCATCCAAGACAGATCTGTTGCTGTATTAACTGATTGTGTTACCGTGAATCTTTCTATTCCTGCATATTCTGAGGGCTACTAGTACAAAGCGCAGCTAGCCTTTCCTTATCACCTCTGTTTTTAAAGCATTGGCTCATTGTTTGATCTTGGAGATCTCAATTCATTTCAGCATTCTGAGATTTAGAGAGGTGGTTTCTAATACAAAGCCTTCTTTTCACCCCCAGCCCCCCGCATATATTTCACTTGAACTTTTCATATGTACTTTAAAACTTGAGGAAAATAAGTAAAGAAAAGCTGGTAGTGAAATATAATACTTTCATCCTGATTTCTTTCTGCAGACATGCTGCTTCATTCCAATCTATAGGTCTCCTATTAAAAGGAATTACTTGATACCACGATTTTTTACATATCTGAAGTGAAAATACTTCACTGTCAAAGGGCGTTCCTTTTCATTTGCCTCAGCATTAAAGGTCAAGAAATAAATACAAGAAATACCTGATCAAACCCAGCATCCAATAATAAACCAATATTTAACTGCTAGCAAGAGAATCCTTCAGAGCAATCAGGATCTTTCTTTGTTGAACTGTACACTTCCCTCTAAACAGGGGACTTGGCCAGAAAAACCCCAACAACGCAAAAAAAGTGAAATCTCTTCTCGGCATAAAACCTCAGTGCCCTCATACCTGTAGAAGTAGATTGCACCGTTTTCCTCATCCATTCGTAAGAGCTGTGCCTTTGGCTGTTGGGAGAGATTTGCTGTGTATTAACTGTTTCTGCAGGAGGTAACCCCCCAGATCCCGCTGGATGGAGGGAGCTGTAATCAGCAGAGCTGTAGGAGACCTGTCCGGGAGACGAGCCATTGAGCTGTGCAACAGCAACCGTGCTGGAGGGTCCTGGGCCGTAAGCGTTCCAGTCCTCCCTCTGTGGGCCATAGGGCGATCCCCAGGTTCCCGCAGGCTGTCCGTGGGTGTCCAGAGTTGGCACATGATGGTATCCCATGTAATCTGGATAGGGTGGAGTAGACACAAAGTTTTGCACTGGCAGGTTGTTGCTGCTGCACCTTGCAGATCCTGGATACATGCTGGTTTCTTTATCCAAAAGATAACTCACGTACATGATGCTCACAGCCTGGCTTTGTCTTGCTGGGACATCCTGCTCCTCACAGTGTTTGTTTGATCTCTCTTCCCCTCCTCTTTCTTTCTCTCTCTTTTCTAGCCCTGACTGGCTCTATAAATGACTCACGCTAGCCCTGATGTCCCTTTACTACACATGATTAACAATGGTTTTACCAGGTGCTGGTGGTAACAGTTTACTAAGGTCCTGCCTGATGTCACAGATAACTGCCTGCCCCAAAATTACATTTGCATTCAAATGAAGGGCTGACCATGCAGGCAACCCCACCTTGCTGCTAGTTCTAGTGCTTCCTTTCTCACAGATCCTTTATGTATTACCATGGCGGTTCTGTACTTTTTCAATATAGTTTGAAATCTCGTGGTCTTCAAGCAGAGTTGCATGCTTAGTTAGTAACCAATAACTGTTCAGAAAGTAGAAGTAGTATTTTTTTCTCAAGCAATACATGTCAGAATCTAACTTGAGGCACTAGGTTATAGTTAAAGCCTGGTATCTGCTAGTCCAGTAGTTCTTCTGTTAGAATGTGCTATATTATTTTTTTAAAAACTTGAAAACAAAGGACCAGGTCAGTCTTAAACTGCAGCTTTTGCATAGTTTCTCACATGAGCACTCCTCTTGACTTCAGCTCTCGGTCCATGTGGGAGAGCGCTCACAAACCACAGTAATCCTACTGATTTTAACATTACAAAGGGCATACAAGAAGTCTCATAGTCATTTTAAGCATTTGTTCATACGAATAGTCTTGTTGATGTTAGCAAGCCTATTCATGAGCTGGCTGCTTGCCACGGTGATTGAAGTTTCTCTATTCTAACTTACAATGTTAACAGAAAGAGAATCTGTTATTGAGAGAATGCAAAATTTGTCACTTTCCCTATGCTTATGTCTTGTTTGTGATATTGAAATGAGTGGTAGTTTTCCCTAAAGGTTTTTCTGTTCTCATTGCTGTGTTTGTTCACAATAAGTAGCACCTTTTCTTAGAAATATGGGAACAGATTTCAGCTTTTTAGCTCAAAAAAGCTGTTTCCTAACTTGCAGGAGCAATTCTGTGTTAGTAATAAATTCCTACAATATTATCTATAACCAGGAGTGAGGAGAGAAAGTGTTGATTTTTTTTTTTTTTTTAAATGAGATAGATACCTTAGCATTGTCTCTTAATGAGAATTTACTCTGTTTTCATTCCTGTTCCTTTAATGATGTGATACTTAATTGCACCTTTATTAACGAACCAACATGTTAAAAGGATTTTTTTTCTTAAACAGGTGCAAAGTATAATGAGTTTTTTCTTTGTTCAGAGGCCTGTTTTTTTCTTTGAGGGTCTTTTACACTTAAACACCATTTAAACTCACAGGTTGCTCCTTCTGTGGTTCTCAGGAGGGAAGAATCACTTCGAACACCTGAGGACACCGTTGTTTCCTTTTGTGAGAGGGTGGTGTCCTTAGGCTGTATTCACCAGATGGTTTGTAGTTGTGGAAAAACCTTTTTTGACTGCTGGTTTCAGGGCTATGTGGAGAAGCACAGGCTACCTTCTCTGTGTATTTAAGATTTTCCTACTGTGCGCTTTACTAAAACTTGTGCTCTTTTACGTCTCGTTTCACGTGAGTTTTTGGAGGATATTTTTCTGGTGTAATTGTTGAAAGGTATTTTAAAAATCATTAGGTAGGGGGAAGTTGGCAGAAACAGTTTCTTCTGCTTGCATATGTGAGCTTATTCACTTGCAATTTACACATTGGTGACAGCTGGCCATTCAAAACGCCCAAGTATAGCTGCTGGTATAGACTCTGCAAATGCAGGGAAGTCAATAATCAGGGCATCGTGTATCTGAACAGCTTAATTCTCCTGTATCAGCATAATAAATCAGATTCCTCTAATTAAGAATTAGATGTCTCTAGACACCCTGTGGCTGGAGTTACCAATGCAATGGGATTTAATGATGATCTATATATAACTTTTTTTTTTAAACTAGTGTTTCACTCCCTTTCTCACCTGGAGCAGCATGGTTGTTGGTAGCTCTCAAGTTCAGACTGTACTGAAATAGTTACAAAGAAAGATTCTTTACAGCTTTTTGTTGTGACTTGGTTTCAATTTCCTTTCCTCCTCTTCAAAACTGTTGAAGGCTCGTCCTTTTAAGCGTTTCTATACCTCTCCTGAATGCAGGTGTACTAATAAATCAGCCAGAGGGAGAAGCAGCATTTGCTTATTTACAGTAGCATCAGTTGTAGCCCTCCAGCTATCTGGAAAATGTTCTAAATATGTTCATTTGACAAAATTTTCGTGCAGGCCTTGGCTGCCTAATATGCAAACAGCACAAAACGCTGCAGAAGGGCCTGGTCTCGCTGCCTGCTTTGGACCTTGATCGGCCTTTCTGCAGTGTTAGGAATGTTGGACTCACCAGCCCCCAGTTGAGCATTTATTCTCTTAGTGCACGTTGTTACATGAGAAACCTTTTGATGCATTTTTTCATAACGGTACCGTTTAGTTAATGAAACTACTGAAAGTAATAAAATAGCATTTATTCATGTTTATTAGGGAAAAAAAAGACATAAAGATACCTTTTCATGCTTTCAACTAATATATATATATATTGACATGGATGGAGACTGTTTTCCTTGTTCCGTACTGCTTAAAGAAAGTACTTTACAATATACGATTGTTAAACTGACAATACATCACTCCTCTGGCCACATGCTGTGACCACTAAGCAGGAAACTGCTTCCTTTGGATTCCCAAGTGCCCTAACCTGCTCTGATTTCTGCAAGCTGTATTTTCTTTTTCAGTTAGTCCAAGTTTTCCTGATTTATATCAGTGGAATTGAACCTATTAGTTGAACCGTAGTCTTTAGACTTAGATGTGGTTTAACTGCTGGGGGTATGTGAATAATCACATGCTGATAGAGTTAATTTCATATTAAACATTTTCATAGCTTCTTAAACACAAAGTATAAAGGGATTTCGATTTGAGTTGCTTTTCATACTTTCTGGCAAGAATATATATCAGAAATGGGTTTTATCTTGGGGAGACCCGTCTATATGTATACCCAGTCCTTTCTAAATATGCCCTTTTTTTCAGTCAAAGCTTCTGAAAAAAAATGCTGAAGTTTCTCCAGTCGGTTGTTACATCTATAAAGTGTTTGTGTGCAATACTGTATGTGTACAGTATTTGGAGCTACTTATTTGGGTGAATAAAGCTTAGAGTCTGTTAGACTGCACTAATTCAGTGTATTCACATGAAAAAAAAAAAAATCGCAGTTCGCTTCCCACAAGCATTTCTGTATATGCTGATACTACATACAGCAAAGTTCAGAATTTGGAACTAAATTGTAGATTTCAAACTGAGAGGAGTTTTGCTTCAGGATTTTAGCCCTTTTGAAAGGAAACTGCCAATATATTTTGAATTCTGAATTCCTCCTCTACAACATGGTGAAATTTAAAACTCCCATTTTACTACTTACATTATTTTGCTAATAATCCTGCACTGACAATTCTGAATTTCATTTTTCTGCTCTGCGTAAAGCTCTCTGCAAACATTTGGGTTTAGTGCCTTATGCTTTGAAGTGCAGGAATAATAGTTGTCAAGTAGAAGAGAGGTCCTTCCGGAACAAGGCAGGAATCTGTCTCTCTTTCCTGAGTATGTTTTCCCTACCACTATATTTTGAAGGATATACTAATCTCAGCTTTTACTACCCTTCTCATCTTCGCTTGGCTGTAATGTAGCTAAGGAAAAGGGTAGATTGTGATCTAAATAGCTGATTGGAGTGACAACTGCCCTTGTATTAGCAGTTTCGCTGGCTGGAGGGGTGTATTGGAGGCCTGGCACATTAGAAATGACTTTGCCTTGTCTTTGTTTTTTGTGAGCAAATATTATAGAGCAGATAACGGGTTATTTGCAAAGGCTGAACAAAACCGAATAAATAGCATTCAAATTCATAATGTAAATTTTATTAAGCATATACAGTCTTTCATCATTCTTTGTGAGTAGCAGCATTAAGACTAAAAAAGCGATTAAGGTGGAATTAATTGCCCTGTAAAATATTATTCTGCCTTCTTAATAGCATTTTGTGATAATAAATCCCAACCTTTATCAATATGAAATGAGGTTCCTCCAAGTTAATTTGTGAGGAGACCAACTCCAGAGTCTTGTAGATCTAACAAATATCATGACAATCCTGCGTTCTGGGCTCACAGAAGATGTGTGGAAATGAGAAGCCAAAAGATGAATGGAAATGAAAAATTGTCCTGAATTCTCACGAGAGGAAAGAACTTTATGGTTTTGAGATGAGCCTAAAACACCTTCACCTTATGGCCTCTCTGTTTATACATTGTTCCAGTTCTAAATTTGAATAGTTTCTGTATTCTGAGGTTAGGAAGTAGTGTCCACTATAGATACTGGTTGGGAAAACATCTCTCAAGGCGGTTTTGTCAGATGCTGCAGATGATGGTGTGAAGGCCGTGGTCAGAGAGTCGGCAGGAACACTGAATACTCCAGTCCACTTTGATTAGTCCTGTTCTGCTGCATGAATGCGTCTCCAGGCCTTTGCTTTGTCATGGCTTAAAGCCCTGGGTCTCTTAAGATTGTAGCCTAAGCTTTCCATGCAGATCCATCTGGGATTGTAACCCCTGTCCTGGGATGTAGGCCTTCTCCTACACATCCATTTTCTCATCTTCAGAACTGTAGTAGCTCGTTTTCATTTTTCTGAGCTTGCTTCCCCGCCCCCCACCCTGAGTAGCTGCACTCGTTTTTGGAGGCAGGCTTCATCTGACACGAGGCTTCCAGTCCGACCCTCATCCTTTGCTCCTGTGAAGCAAGGGGGACAGCTAGCGGGCAGCTGGCTGAACGGCAGGGAAGTGTTTCAAACAGATTTTTCGGTGACTCTGTTCTTACTCAGATTTGAAAGTTCTTGGTCTGCTGTGTTCTGTACGGAGTCGGAGTGCCTTACCTGATGGGAATCCTGTCTGTGCTGCTTCCTGCGTCTGGGCGTGGGAAAGCTCAGGAAGATTCCTGGCTTAGAGCTTGGGTTATGTTGCAGGGAGTTTTGCTGTGCTATTTCATCAACTGTAACATCTCTCTTCTGAAACCTGAAGTAATACTATTATGGAATATGCCAGGCTTCATAAAGATAACTTTTACAAGTAATTTTCTGTTTAACAGAGTGCTGAAAGGTCTAAAACATGCTGCAGTATAGAGCGGGAGTACCGAGCTGGCAGATGCAGCTTGCGGGGCTGGTCTCTTACAGGGATACCTCCCTCTGTGGAGTCAGGATGCTGGTATTTCACACCCACTTCCAACTAGTAGGAATGTCTTAGGAGGTGACAACAGTGAAGAAGGAAGAGCAGGACTGTAGTGTTTTCATCTTGTATTCTTTATGGAGTAGCTGTGTTTCTAATGTATTTTCTTTGTTAATTGATCTATCTGCTCTTAAAAGAATGATACCAGCTTTGAGGATGGCACTGCTTAGCTCTGTTGTGTAAAGAGAGAACTGGCCTATCTGAGGAGATCGTAAGATGTAGAAGTGAGGTAGAATGAACACTGAGATAGATGATTCTCAGTCCTACTACTTTGTTCAGTTACCTTGGGCTAACCAGATGATGCGTGTTCCATATTAATCTGTAAAATAGAAGTAATGCTCATGACCTCATGTGATATGATAGAATTCAATAAATGCCACAAAAGAGATCCTGTATGAGGAGTGCAAAACATGAGTTCGTTCTTTCATCACTTGTGAAATCAATTAACTACCATATGTTGACGTATGTTTAGCCTTCAGGATGGCTACAGTAAACAGCTGTCTCATAAGAACACTGAAAATGTTCTGAAAAGATCATCTCTTTTCCTGACTGTTATTTTCAGGATGCTCTGTGCTTTGAATTTTTAACACCTTGCAATGCGCTGGATCTCCTTGGGCTGTGTGAGTCATGCCACTTAGGCAGTGTGATTGAAAGTGGGGAAATTCTTGCAGCCTGACCTGATAATTCACTACCAAACGTAGGAATTAACCAAAGCTCAATAGGCTTTCCAGAAGTCCAAACAGATCCGAAGTCCCTGTTCGCCGCCTCAGTCTGCTTGCACGTTTCCCTTGTTGCAGGACCTCAGCTCAGCATTTGGAACAGGAGGGAAAACTTGTCCCGTAGGCAAGAAGCCCACTTGGGTCGGTTCCTACCTGATGCGGCAGCAGACCCGATGCTCGACAGAAGGTTTTCAGCCCCTGCCCCAAACCCCATAAGCTGCGAGGTGAATGCTTGGTATGAGCTGAGGGGCCAGCTGAGTTAAGTAACCTGTAACCTGGCATTCCAGTGCTCCGGTTTTTGTGTGTTTGTGTATGTTCAACACTCTCTGGTGGAAACTTGCATGCCTGCAGCTCTTTGAGATTTAGAAGAAAACTGTGTTGTTTTTTGATATATGGCTAAATGAGGGCTGCTAAATCCTGTCTGGTGAAATTCTTTTATCTTAGATAATGGTTTCAAGAGCTCTATGAATACAGGTCACTAGGAGCACATACTGTTCTTTGATCCATAGGTACTATTAGGCAGGTAGCTGCTGACCACAGACTGTATGTAGATTATTTTAATCTAATTCTTAATTTAGCATCAAGGATTTTGGGGTGTTTTTTTGTTTTAGGAGGTGTTGCTGCTGGAACTAGCATGCTCCCACACACACTTTAGGGAAAATATCCCTGGATATGACAGAGTGTCTCAGTGCAGGTGACTGCGTGTTCTGCAGCTACATTTCATACAGCTGTATAGTCACTCGAATTAAAAGTAGTCACAGAAATAGCTTCTGATTAAAGTGATACTTTCCACTAGGTGGCACTTTCAATCCATAGCATAGGCAAAGCCTGCACGGCTGATTAAGTATCCCTATTAACTGCTATACAAATTTGTAGTTAGTAATTGACCAAGCTAAAAAAGGATCAATGTAGTGCTGCCTGCAGCAAGTTTCACAGCTCCTTTAATTCTAACATTGATTAAATCCTCACCTCCAACTCGGTGTAACAGAGAATTATCTCAGAAATTATCCCTTCTTCAAATCCCTGTATCTAGCCTTCTCCACTGCCCTGCCAAATGCCCACCCCCCAATCTTTTCTCTCCCTGGAAATTCAATACAATAGTGTTATCTTAAAAAAAAAAATAAATATTTTAAGTTGCCAGATACAACCAAAAGGAAGTACTGTTGTATTTCCCCACTGCTAATAAACATGAGGGCATCAAACATCTTTGCTTTGCTCCATGCTTCTTCCTACCCAACTCATCAAGCTCCAGTCCCAATGCTGTTCAAGGCTCTACTCAGAGTGGCACAGGAGGTTGGAGTATGTACAAATAAATAGGCCAATAAGCAAGGACATAAGTGACAGTGGAAATAAAGGGCAAAGAAATAAATGACTTAGAGAAAAATGGGAGTTGCAAAGGGAAAACTGCATAGCAACCCGAGTAGTGTTAGTTTTTATATTTAGAGAATAGCTGTTTGAACTTTCCTAGTGTTTAATTTCTGGTTTTGGAGCACTTTACAAAAATGGGTTTACCTCATGCCCTTCCTATACATGAGACAGGTGACCGAAGATCGGAGAGTATAGAATTTAGTTACAGTACAGCTCTGTTCTCCAGCTCTTGTAGTTGCCAGTGCTCTTGGAACCGCCCAGGGGCTGCAAGAAAAAAATGGAAGGAAACACAGGAATTCTTGCTCTGTTTGTTTTGAGGTGAGTGGACTGTCATCTCTTTGGGATGGAATAAGGGCAAGACCCAAGAATGAGAAGATTCTCAGTAAAGTGATGTGATGTTCACTGCCCAAACTGAAAGCTGTTGGGGAATGGAGAGAGGCTTTAAACAGACGTGTTTGTAATGGAGTCGTATTGAGTGGTATGGGCTCAGTGGTCATCACATGTCAGTATACTACCAATGAATACACTACTCACTGCTACTGATCATGCTTATTATCCTAAATTTTTGAGTGTACAGCAGCTTGGTGAGAGCAGAAATGATAAAGGTACTGAACAGCAGCTGAGGAAGCCTAGATTCAGTTTTCAGCTCAGATCGCCAAGTTCAGTTTTGCTGTTGGCACATCATTAATCTGTTTAATTTATGGCATTACAATGAATCTGGAACTGTTCAGGGGTACAATGAAGAAGTCCTGTTCTTCACCGTGAGAAGTCACTGGGAGAACTGAACTGAACTGCATCTCTTTCAATGGCTCTTGTTGAGGAGGCAAGTACATTCTCAGCAGCTGAGATATGTAAGTGGGTTTGAGTATTAAGCTTGCATACGGTCTTCTGAGTGGTTTATAGGGTTCAAAATTATTCAGTAAACTCAAAAAGAGCCTTTAAGCTATTTATGTTGACTGTGCCCTTTTGAGGGAAGCTACTCTAAGTAGTAGGCTTGCAATTAGCATCATTAAAAATTCATTATGAACCAGATGAGATTATTAAAAATAAATCAAATACTTTTGGTTCACTTGTTCTGATTAGCTGAATGTGTTTCTGCAAATCCCAGTATAAACTCCTGAGCTGGAAACATTTGAGTTTGTTAAAAGCAAAACTTCCAATGTCACCCTGAAAGCAGCTCTGAAGTGTCTTATGTGGGAAGTTTGGAACTGTACAGCTGTTGCTTCAAGTGCACAGCATCTGCAACATTGAAGCAAGAGATGGGTTCTAAAATAGAAATGTGTGGGCACCAACCTGCTTCTTCGGGTAGGTACCATACCTCTGATTGCCCAGTGAGTGACCTTTTTGATTGTAGCCTTAAGGTGCTAAAGGATCTGTAGCTGGGAGGCTGTTACTCAGTAACTCAATCTGCACCTGGGAACCTGGGAGGAGTTGGGTCAGCAAACAGGTAGAGCGGGATGCCTTTTCTAAAGGGAAAATGCGTAGATGCTCCTCTGCTTTTCTTTAAAAGGTGCTAAGTGGGAGTGGCTCTAGTTTTTATTCCAGGAGAAATGGCATGTGCAATTTACTGCTGCAAGATATTATTCAGAACAAAGAGCTTAGAAGGATTTGGATGCTCATGATAATTACATGAGTCATAGGAAATACAATGTTTAAAGAATCTCAGTCCTTGTGCTTCAAGGTAGACATTGTCAGGGGGAGCTTTCCAGAATTCTCTAGCGTGTGGTTTACTGAAGTTTCCTCTAAAGTATCTGAGTTTAGGGTCTGATTATTTGAAAGACAGTATACTTGAAGAAATGCATCATTGCATTCATTTTGCATAACAATCTTTGTTTCCACTATCGCAGCTGTATAATAGTATTTAATATATTTTATACTGCCTTATACTCATGAAGATCAAACTATTTTGCAGATATTTTCTATCTTTATACTTCTAGCAGGCGGATAAGTATTTTTGTTCAAATCTAATCTGTTACACTGCCACTTCTGTGGCTGCTAAACTGAGCATGAGATAGTTATCTGCATAGATACTTCTATGAACTATTTATAAATCACTTGGCATAATTTTATGGAGTTAAGGGCATCTTGAGAATAAAAAGTCATGGCTAACAATATCTATTTGCCTGTTTGCCGAGCTTAATATCTTACACACACTTTTCTTGAATATCTATTTATTTATGTAGCTATCACTAGTGGAACACAGGATCATCTCACAGCCGTTAACTAGGTTAGCTTCGTAATACTACTTGTAGGTACAAAAATAATATTCATTTTCTAGAGATTGAGAAATGAGGCAGAGAGAATTCATCTGGCAAGAAGTCAACAGTACAGCAAGAACTTTAAATACAACTGGAATATATCTCTTAAAGCACAACCCAGTGTCTTGCCTACTGTGCCAATCCTTCTCCTCCTTTATACTTGCTAAATTATCACTGAGCGTATGACCTGATGCATATGATGTATTGAAGCAGTGCAACTCTGATTGTGAAATCAGTGGTAAAGTCAGAACTGGGAGAAAAAAAAAAAGGCACATCAGAATTCTTCCATTGTATCCACAACATACACAGAGTCTTAGTATATGGATTCTGGAAAAATAACTACTAAAGAATACCCTTTTGAGACATATATGTTTTGTTTTGTTTTTTTTTGATTACTCCTTGGATTGCAGAAGTGGTGAGTCTCCGAAAGATATAGGCAGTAAAATCAGCAGCAAATCTGAAGTGGTGTAAGTCTTCTTTTAGGCCTGTTCAGGTCTTTCAACACTTAAGCGCAGAGCTGTGGAGAGGAAGGTAGTACTCATTCGGCTCATTGGACTGAACTTGAAAGTTGATGAGAGAGTCTCAGCTGGCATAATTTACATGCAGAAATGCCAAATGAAGGTGAAAATTACATCAGTTTATTCTCTTATTTCAGTCTCTGTAGCTGTTGACTGACACCTGAGTTTAGGTTTTGGAAGATGCTGTTGTGTAATAATGAGGCAGCATAAAATAACTTCGTAGTAGGTTCTTTCTTTTCTAGTGTGTCTGTCTGAAGTAATTCTTCCTTGCCAAAAAAGGCTTTAAAATGAAATATTGCAACTCCAACCAGGCAAGGTCTTGTGCCAAGTAAGGCAGAGACACCTTTCAGTTTTGAAACGAGCACAATGGAGCTGTTGCCAGTGTGGCAGGAGATCAAAAGATACCGTGTGACTATACAGTGCTTGATGTTGCTATGGCAGACATTTCTCAATAGTCATTGGTCATGTAGAGGAAATCTCACAAATACAGAGTAAACAGCATTATTGTACCAGCACCGTTAGTTCTACGCAGGCTTTAGGACCGAAAAAGTTATTGGAAGTGCTGGCTTAGTTATCTGGTTGTCCTGTCCTTAACTGAGTCCTCTGAGCAGTGATCCATATATAGGGATCCATAAAGGAGTGGAATGATAAATCATATGGGGGTTGGACAGGAGGGGTACAGAAGGGTTTAAAATCGAGGTGATGTTTAAAGGTGATTATCACTACACTAGCAAAGCTTTTTCCAAAAACAAGCTTGGAGGCTACAGTGAAGACCTCTGAGTATCCCACTGACTTACCTTCCACTTATTATGTGTGTGTTGTTCGTAGCTTTTGGTGACAGTGACAAAAAGGAAAATGCATGCAGGTAATTGCTATATGGTTGCTACACAAATGCATAGATTCTTTCCCATATTTTTGTAGTATAAGGCATCGGTAGTCTGCCTGCCAAAGAATATGTGCTATCTGTGGAGATTAAAGATCCTTATCCACACAAGTAATAATTCTATTAACTGATTTAGAGAACTGCTCAAGTAGTGCTGCAAGGCCAAGTATCTCTGACCCTTTTATGGATATGTAAAGGGTGGTATTTTACTCCAAAGTGTTAAATACACACGGTGTTGCATTCAAGAGCTTCCAAAGAGCTTTTGAATAAGCATCATCAGTCTAATGTGATGTAGGTGTTAGCTTCGTTTTTCATATGAGAAAATGGGATGCTCAGATTTGCCTGTGGTCACACTGTGACTCTGGAACAGAACCAAGAATTTTCCCAGGAGTTTTCACTCTGCTCTGTAGACTGTTTGAATATATTTTTTATTTATTGTTTGCTTTCTGCAATTTTTCGGATTTACACAATTCTCAAATGTTTACCTGTCTCCCTCTGAGTCATGTCCTAGTTGTTCTTCATAGAGTAGTGGAATAGTTTGGGTTGAAAGGGACCTTTAAAGGTCATCTAGTCCAGCCCCCCTGCCATGAGATTGGGTTGCGCAGAGCCCCATCCATCCTGGCCTTGAATGCTTCCAGGGATGGGGCATCTACCACCTCTCTGGGCAACCTGTGCCAGTGCCTCACCACCCTCACTGTAAAAAAATTCTTCCTTAGATCTAGTCTAAATCTCCCCTCGTTTAGTTTGAAACCATGACCCCTTGTCCTGTCACAACAGGCCTTGCTAAAAAGCTCATCTCCATCTTTCCTATAGGCCCCCTTTAAGCACTGACAGGCCGCAACCAGGTCTCCCCGCAGCCTTCTCTTCTCCAGGCTGAACAACCCCAACTCTCTCAGCCTGTCC
>JMFS01008001.1:0-18447 GCA_000699545.1 Podiceps cristatus
ATAATTTATAAAAATCACTATTATTTCTTGTACTCTTGTGTATAATATCAATACGCTGAATATATTTTTAGGTTTGCTTGTTTATTTATATTCCAGCTGGTCCAGACATGATTTAAGATCTCATATACTTTACATCTAACAATCAAACTGAGACTGGTAAGCACAGTATTTTTCTGAGGGATTGCACTTTAATCAGGGCTTGGTTATTAAAAAACTTTAAGTTCAAGCATTACTTTCTGATCAAGATTTAAAATGAATTTTCAGAAATGTAGAATAGGGATACTTTTGATCATGGCTTTCGATTTGCCTTATATTTTAGCTGTGGTTAGCCACAAAGCTTGTATTAAATCATCCCCAAGACAGCATTAGGATATAAGATGTAGACAATTCTTTGTACAACTTACTTGATTTCTATATGATTCAGAGTACCCTTAGGAACCTAACAGCTAGTCAAAAGAGCAAGTGGTATTCAGAGCACTTAACTCAAATGCCTGAGAATTAAATGCCTGAAGTCAAAAGGTGTAAATATGTCAATTTGTGGTTTTCGTATAGATGGGGTTCAGTTCTAATAAAATCTATACCATAAGTGGAGGGCAGCTGCGGTCTCTCTACAAGCTGGTGACAGAAATACATTTCCTTTCTTTAGCTTGAATTTGAAACAGAGTTTGGGCTGCCATTTTTCTCTGCTGTGGATTTCAATGGCTTGCTCCATTTCCATGTCATAAATAAAAAATAAAAGTTAACATTTTTTTCCTTCCAGGATCTGATTTTTTTTTTTTTTTTTTTCAATTGCTAAATAAACACTTTGCCATAGAGATTAGAGAGGTATTTTGTGTAGGTGGTCAGCCTTCAAACCTTAAGTGAAATCAATGGAAGCTAACAACTTTCACAATAAGGTTAACCGTTGCTTAATGCCAGGCACTGACCAAAACACTTTCAACCCTCACTGTCTGTGATCTGTGTCCTGAATAGTGCCTAGTCTAAAGCACCATTAAAAATCTTTAAATACAATTTTCCCGTTTTTTTTTGAAAAATAGATCTCTTTTTTTCTTGATCGGTTTATTGATTTGTTTTTCTTTTAATGTGTGTTGTGGGTTTTTTTGTTTGTTTCTTTCTTTTTGATACAAAGCACTTGGAGATGTTTTTTGTGAAGGGTGCTATAAATAATGAAGTTAGAGACCCGGTATAGACAGCTGAAATATAAAAGTTCTGTAAAGGTCAGATGACTTTAACAGTCTCCTGTAATCTTCACACAGAAATCTTGAAGCTCCCCTTAAATTTCTGCATAAGACTATTGTCTCTCAGACAGCTAAATTTATATAATTTTCCCTGCAGATGTCAGAGAAAGTGCCCTTTTAGATCCTTTAAAAAGCAATACTTTTCTTGACCATTTCAGAAAGCAACCAATGTTATACTTAAGGCTGGCTATTTGTTGGTAAAGTCAAATGCAGAAAATTCTGTACACATATTAAATATCTGTAGCTGATATTTCAGAAAGCTTAAAATGAGTTTTCTGTGCAGACTCTGACAATTGCCAACAAATGAAAAAAATTTTGTCTGGAACTTCAAGAGTTAATAAAACCCTGGACTACATTGGAGACACAGAAAAACCCTAACTTAAACAATGCTGCAACAACGCATGATCACTATTTTTATTCCACTCCTATCACACTCTTCATAGAATCATTTAGGTTGGGAAAGACCTTTCAGATCATCAAGTCCAACCTTAAACCTAACACTACCACATCACTAAGTGCAACGTCTTTTAAATACCTTCACGGACGGTGACTCAACCACTTCCCTGGGCAGCCTGTTCCAGTGCTTGACAACCCTTTTGGTGAAGAAATGTTTCCTAATATACAATCTATACCTCCCCTGGAGTGTTTTGAGGCTGTTTCTTCTAGTCCTATGTCGCCTGTTACTTGGGAGAAGAGATTGATACCTCGCTACATCTTCTTTTCAGACAGCTGCAGAGAGCAATAAAGTCTCCCCTCAGCCTTCTGTCCCCCAGGCTAAACAACCCCAGTTCCCTCAGCTGCTTCTCCCAGGACTTGTGCTCTAGACCCTTCACCAGCTTCAATGACCTTCTTTGGGTGTTCTCCAGCACCTCAATTTCATTCTTTCAGTGAGGAGCTCAAAACTGAATTCAAGGTGCAGCCTCATCAGTGCTGAGTACAGGCAGATGATCACTTTCCGAGTCCTGCTGCCCACACTGTTTCTGATGCAAGCCAGGATGCCGTTGGCCTTCTTGGCCACCTGCGCACACTGCAGGCTCATATACAGATAGCTGTATACCTACACCTCCAGGTCCTTTTCTGCTGGGCATCTTTCTAGTCACTGTTCCCCAAGCCTGTAGTGTTGCATGGGGGTGCTGTGACCCACATGCTGGGCGAGGCAGACACTTGGCCTTGTTGAACTTGGTACAATTGGCCTCAACCCATCAATTCAGCCTGTCCAGATCCTTCTGTAGCACTTTCTTACCCTCAAATATATCAACACTCCTACCCAGCTTGGTGTCACCTGCAAACTTCCTGTGGGTGCCCTGTTCCACATCATTGATAAAGATGTTAAACAGAACTGGCCTGCTCAATCCCCTCATCTAGATCATTGATAAAGACGTTAAACAGAACTGGGCCCAGTACTGAGCCTTTGGGAACACCACCTGTGACCAGACACCAACTGGATTTAACTCCATCCCGGGTAGCACCACTTGTGAGTGACCGACCGCCAACTGGATTGACCTCCATTCACCACAATTCTTTGGGGTGGGCACCCAGCCAGTTTTTTACCCAGCAAAGAGGACACCCACCCAAGCCATGAGCAGCCAGTCTCTCCAGGAGCATGCTGTGGGAAGCAGTGTCCAAGGCCCTGCGGAAGTCCAGGTAAAGAGCATCCACAGCCCTTCCCTCATCCACTGAGGAGGTCACCTTGTCATAGAAGGAGACCAGGTTACTTGAAGATCCTCGAGTCCAACCATGATGACCTGCTCCATAACCTTGCCTGGCAGCAAGGCGAGACCGGCGGGCCTGGAGTTGCCCGGGTCCTCCTTCCGGCCCTCGCTGCAGACGTCAGGGCGTCACGTTTGCTAAGCTCCAGCCACCCGGGGCCTCCCCGGTGAGCCGGGGCTGCTGATAAATGATTGCAGGGGTCTTGGTGAGCGCTTCCGCCAGCTCCTTCAGTGAGCGCCCTTGGGTGGATCCCCTCCGCCCCCGTAGGCCTGTGTGCGTGTCTCAGTGGTGTGGCAGGGCCCTGACCATTTCCCCTTGGGTTGTGGGGGCTTCATTCCGCTGCCTGGGCATTTCCCCTTGGGTTCTGGGGGCTTCATTCCGCTGCCTGGGCCTGTCTTCCTGCTCGGGGGGCTGGGTGCCCAGGGCGCAGCTGCCCTCGCTGTTCCGGGCCGAGGCAAAGAAGGCACCAAGTCTGACCTCAGCCTGTTCCTCATCCTTTGTCGCTATGTTTCCCCCTGCATCCAATAAGCACAGGACTTGTCCAGCTTAACACAGGACTCCTATTTCAAATTACCAATTGGTTGAAATCTTACCTAGATTAATTACACAGGAAGGCTTCTGATAATGTAAAGATGAAAAATCCTATTCTAGGTAAATGTAAAAGTACGTGTTAATACTAGATATGTATTGTTTCCTGCTTGATTGAATGGATTTCTATAATTCAAGCTGTGTGAGAACCAGACAGAACCTAGGTGATAAAAATTGTTATGTCTTCTAACTCATCTTCTTCATAGCCATTAAAGATTCTGTTTATTGAAACTGCAATAGTATCAATTATTTTACAGGTAGTAGGACAGTTTCTAACATCTTGTACTTCAAGTCAGATGAAAGACTGCTAGTAACAGAAATTTCTCTGCTATAGCTGATTTATTTTCCCTCTGTTTCCAGCTTGTGATGAAGTTCAGTATTCAGAAGTTTTATGCCTGGAGTAGTTATGAAGCTTTCTTTATAAAAAGCAGCAGTGAAAAAAACCAAGTTAATATATTCTATATTCTCTTTAAAGGGAAATAGTTTCCCATGCTGACAGAGATTTCAGCAATGAAAGTCTTCTTCAAGAAGGCGATCCTTCTGTAATTGGGTGGGTTTTTTTCCTTCATTTTAAGCAGGGGATCATGAAAGAAAACTCCTCAAATTAATCACTTTTAAAATTTTTTTCCTAGCTGGTAATAACCTATGTTGTCTTCTTATTCTTTGAAAAGATCTTTACAGTTTTAGATTAGGCAAGAAGTTATTTCTGAAGTCATACCTCACAATGATGACAATAACATTAGTGAGCATTCCTTTTCTGTACCATTCACCCATGATATGAATGGTATCGGAGGGTAAGATTTTCTTAATAATTGCAAATATTTAATATTTGAGGGGCAAGAAAAAATGAATGAGTGAATAAAGTCATACTTTATAATCACTCATTTTTCCACTGAGGTAATAATGACAGGATGTCACACAATTAATTAGGACTGTGAGTTATTTTCCAAGTATGTTTTTTACTTGTAAGGAGATAGATTTTTTTAAACCTTCAGCCTACTGCTGTGTGAGTAGTCATAGTGATCAGGAGACTAGTATGCTACTCAGTTGAACCTGGAAATAGAGCTGAGAGCAATTCCACAGCTTCTGCTTAAAGTTTTGGGGAAATTTGTTAGAAGATTTACAGAATATTTTTTGCTCCCTTTGACTGGATCTGCACTTCGCTAACGATAACGATTCTCACTATTCATTACAAATTAATAAGAGCCAAGCATGTCTTTGTAAACCATTTATTTTGTGTCAACATTAAAATAAAATGGAATTTCTTTTAGTGATTTAGAAAACATATTTATAGATCTATATGTACATTTATAGATCTAAAAAACCCCTTGCTCTGTATATCATCATAGTTCTTATCTATCCAATACTGCCTTCATGATTTCATCTTTTCTTCAGTCAGTTCTGAAGTCCTGTTAATCACCTACCTGTATTAAAATAGGATCCCATAAATGATTTTTTGTTTCATGAAAATTGCAGCAACAGTGTAGTAAGCTGTAAGTTCGAGATGATACTTTGACAAGTACTCCTTGACATTCCCATTTATCAAAGTTTCTTGGCATCTTAAAGATCATTATGTATTACAGGCTATGTTGTTTTCCCATCATGATGAGAGGTGCCTGTAGACTGAGGGAAATGCTTTATTATGACAAAAAGAGACAGGAACACCACTACTAAGATACACAACTATATGACAGTGATTTTGTTCTTTATTATAAACTCACAATTTAAAACAACAGTAGATGCTAAAGTAGCTCATAAAAATCTACTCAAACAGTTGAGAAGCACAAACATGCTTGCACTGCAGAAAAAAAAGAAACCCTAAATACATCTTGCAACTCTGTAGTTATAGGAAGGGGTATGAAAAGACGAAATGAAGACTGTTAGTGTTTATATTTTGGCATATATCAAATTATACTTCCTGGTTTTATTGTCTTCAGTCTTTCAAGTCATCAGACTAAGAAATGCAGATACCTTATTCATAATGTTCGTTCACTTGATAGGAAGGTCTGTATAGATGTTTCTTGTTAAAGGAAGACTATCAAAAAACTGTGCTAATCCATGCTCCCACAGATGGGTAGCAGTTTTTCTATCTTCCATCTGGTCATATGCTGATGATTAATCTTACATGTTGTCAGAAATATGGAGGACTAAGGACAGATAATTAAAAAAAAAAAAAAAAAAAAAAGCCTGAGGAAGAGGAAAAAGGGCACAGAAGAGTCTGGATGGGTCTATGACTGTGACCATGAGAAATACAGGAAATATCACAAAATACGGATTAGAAACATGCTACAGGCTGGTCCCAATATGCCTGTGAAGACCTTTTTTTTTTTTTTCTTTTTCTGTTGCTGTTATATATCAGGTATTAGTGAGCACCAGGAAAACAGATAAGAATTTGGCCCAAACGATCAGGCTGGCAGGCAGTCTCTAGTGGTATGCCCCAGGGCTCAATTTTAGGTCCAGTTCTTTTTAATGTTTTTATAAATGACCTGGACACCAGAGTTATGTGCACACTTAAATAAGTTTGCTGACTTCCATGAAATATCTTACAGTGATACCAAGAAAGAAAATTCTTGTGTCCTCTGGATGTTCCATCTAGATTCAGTAGTACTCATGGCACACTTGAGATTTCAGTGGGACATTAAAAAATGTCCAAGTGTTACACTGCCACCTAAACAAGGAAAGTAACCATCTCAACTATGGAGCAGAGGACACCATCATCTTTGAAGAGCTGAATCCATTACAAAGTACAGTCATACAAAAGCAATTGGTCATTCTCTCCTAAATAAATTGCACACATCAGGATATGTAATAGAAGCTCAGTGCTTATTACTAAAAAACAATGTATGACACTCAGGTGGTAAAGTGTGTTTACATGTCTTAGGTGATCTTTCTTTTTTGTTATTTTGTGATTTTTTATTTAGTTTAACATTTTTACTCATCTCACTGTAGTGATTTGAATCCCTCTCTATGCTGAAGGACTTTTTCCCTGTATGTCATGGTTCAGACAAGATATAAGACATATGATCTCATCTCTTCTGTTTTGAAAGTATAATTTTCTTTATTAAATTAAGTTTTATAATGTGTGGAAGTCATGTGATTGTCCTCTGAAACCATGTTCAAAAAACTTGTGAAACTGTGGAATTTATTTAGGCCTTTAGGGGAAAAAAATAAATTTTTGATGATGCTTAAGCTAAGACTTTTTACTCCCCTCTCACAGTAGGTTAAATACATGGTCATAATAATCATAATAATAATTGGTTAAGATAAAATCCCCCACACTAAGCTGTAAAAATATTGTTCAGAGTCCTCAGAGCCCAATTTACATTTAAACATAATTCCATAGCTAAACAGGAGCAGATGCTGCTTCAGACTTGGTAAAGAAGAGTGGAAAGGGGACAAGAACCACAGCTGTACTCTGTGATGGGAAGTAAGAGCCCCACTGAACCCACCTTTGTGAAAAACGTGTACACGTTCACTTGGTGCAATTTGCTGCTGTCCTGGCAAATCCACAGCTGGTTAGCAGTCCAGACTCTGTTGCCAACCAATTCTTCAAGTCTGTCATTGGAGTTAAACTATCAGCTATGTTTGCAATAGCAGAGTGATCTGTAGATAAAGATGTAAATTATATTCCAGTCTGCAGACCAACTGATCATAAGTGACAGCTTTTCTGCAGTTCTTGGCAGAATCTGGGTAGAGGCAAAGAATCACTGTTTCAGAAGGAAAGCCAACACTACTAAGAATAATTATCTTTTGCTCTTTCTTTTCCTCTTGTTCACACTATTTTCTTCACTTGACCTGATCTTAAGGAGAACATCCTTAAGAAATAGTGGGGGTTTTCTGTGCACTAGGTTAAAATCAACACCTTTAATTTTGTAGTTAGACCAGATGGGAGCGTGGCATTTAGTGAATAACACTAACAGGTGCTTTCATTCACTAATTAGAGGCAGACAGAAAACCAAAGGTTGATATTTCTTCAAAAAGATAGCATTTGACATAGAAACTAGAAATTCTAACTTTGAGTGGAAAGACCTGGCAGCCAATGAAGTACTGTAAATCAGATTCCAAGTATTTTCAGCTTGCCCCATGATAATATTAAAGGTGTGAATTCCAAGTGAATTTTCTGTTCAAACTTGGTTCTTGTAGAATTTGCTTATATTTCCCTATTGACATACACTGTTTTTGACATATCTTATCCCTTTTATCAGCAATGACTGGCTTCCTGAACCAGACTGATCTATTGAACTTTATTGTTCTCCTAATTATTTTCCTTCACTTTAAAATTCTATAAAGTACTTCAAATAACTTTTTATGTTCTGCAAAGTGAATTTAATATTGGTAAAAGGTGCTGAACCTATAGAACAGTAACAGTATGAGCACCAATAGTAGCAGATCAGATCACCACCACTATCCTTCTTGTCTATTTAAATTCTGACCCACAGGTAAAGACCACTATAAAAATAATAATGGAGAATATGAGAAGAATCAGACTAACTGATTCTTTATTTCAAGGGAGTTCTTTTTGAGCGATGGTTAATATGATGGTAATTTTTCTGTGTGTTTATATACATACTATATATATGTAGGTGTCTGTGTGTGCATGTGTGTGTATGAACTGTAAATGGATACTTTTAAATATGACCTGTCTATGAAACTAAGTCACAGAAGATCACTTATCAGATATAGTCTCCTGTCTTCAAAGCAACAAAAATGAGCTTCTGCTTTCAGTCAACATAAATTTCTGAATGACCACAGCCTTATCAACTTTCTTTGCATAAACTTGTTTAAGATTGTCAATCTGGCTTTCCATATAGGTTTATTTAAACTACATGAGAAACTGTATTCATTGGACATGCTGTAAACAAACACAATTAATTTAGGTAATTAAGATTCTGCTGTGCGTAGTTTTATCTATGTATATGCTGTATATGCTTATTTTAATTTTCGTATTCTCCTGTTCATTAATTTTGCAGCAGACAGTGCAAAAGCCTTATGTGTTCTCCTAAACTAGAGTTATTGAATGCCACAGTCTCGGTAGTGTATGCATTACATTTATAATGATAACGTATAACTAGAAAAAGAGAAGGGAACAAGTAAAGGATGTCATTCGGATAAATTCATTTTTTATGCTAACTTCAAGAGGAAACTTTCAACCTTGTCTAATTTATGTAGCCATAAAGGAATCTAGACTTTTCTTTAAGCGTGCAAAAATGCATCTATGTTTCTTTGCAAATCAGAGAATATAGCATGCTTTTCTTGCTAAGAAAAAAGTATTTTTCATGTTTAGTAAGAGGATATTCTAGAAGCATATAGCTGTAAGAACATGTGTTGCAGCTATATTTGGGGACCTTTTCAATTTTTTTTTTAAACAATGTAAATAAGCACATTCATATACACATATATTGATATATTTAAGATTTCAGAAAAAATAAGCAGAACAGAAAAGTCAAGAAATGGAACATAATAGGGCAATAAACGCTAAATGTGAACACTCTAAGTGCTATTGACAGCCAAAGAGCTAAGTGTGTTTTTAAGTTACCCCTTGTCTTGGTCACTTCTATTTTTAACTACCTGCCTAGAGACACTAAAAACTAAGGTGCACTCACTATATTTGCTTTACATTGACTGTTAAGCTGTATTAAGAGTTTTATCTCTATTCTAGATGTGTTATACAGAAAGACTTTCTCCCCATTTTATTTAACTCTGTCCAGTAATGACTATTTTGCTCTGGCCACTTGGGCTACCTCTTTGCAGACAGACAATACTTTCTCCTTGTGTAATAGAAGGGTAGAAACATTAGCTCAGTATTGAAGGGATTAATGGTGCTCAGGGAGTTTCTGGTGGCTGCATGTGGTGATAGGCAGCTAATGCACTGAGCACATCTGTATCAGATGGGAAAGGAAAACCATCACGTTGCTGGAATAGTCAAATGAAAAAAAGCATTTGGCCTAAGTTAGCAAGCAGGTGGTCTCAAGAAAGGAATATGGTGGACTGGTGCTCTGAAAGAAGAGAATCAGAAGAGATCAAGTCACTAAAAGATCAAGTTCAGGTATGTTGGAGCTAAATTCACTTTGTGTATTTTGTTCAGATGTTGCTGGAAAAGTTTAAGGGAGCACTTGCAGTGTGCTAAAAAAAAAAAAAAAAAAAAAAAAAAAAAAAAAGTAGAATGCAAGAGGCTGTTAAGGAGGTATGTTCTAGCTTATGGACAGAGCTACAGAAAAGACTGTCCAGTGTGTCGGCTAGGATAATAGCTGACATAGAGAGCTGGAGGTGCAGTGGTGGTGTGAATCTCTGTCTAGGGTGGGCTGCAGACTAAATAGCTGCTCTCCTTTGTCAGTCCATGCTGTAGGACAGAGGAGATTTTATTAAGGTCTGTATGTCTTGTAAATGCTGAGAGGTGTATCGCTAAACTTCAGTGGAAGATAAACTATGGGATTTACAGACAAAGCTAAACTGCAGTGAGTTAGAGCTGTGTGTGTGCCTCTGTGAATTCCACATAGTAGTACTGGGGTCTTGAGGTACCAAAGTACTTAAGGAATACTGTCCTTGTCTCTCTCACCGCGGGAGGAGAAGAGAGAACAAGAACTTCTCAGCTTGTTTTGTACCTGTGCTCCTGTAATGGACGTGTTATAGATATTCAATAGTGCCAGCTTTAATAAAATATTTGTCTGTGATGGAAGTTCTTATAGCAGCTCTGCACAAGGAAGGATGCTGACTTGGAGGTAAAACTTTAAGAAAGGAATACCTAAAAGTTAGGGCTACCTAAAAGTTTCTCTTCTTAATCAAAACCATGCAAGTACACAGTATGTATTCAAGTCTAATACATATTCCTTTTGCTTGCTTTAGTGAGATCTTTAGCCTTTTGTAAAGTACTGCAGCTTGATCTTATTTTTCTGTTACAGGAGACTAAAATGTGACTACTTTAAAATGAAAACTTTCAGTTGATGATATCCCATTGCTGTTGTGATATGACAGTTTAAAACAAAGTCTGAATAGCATTTACAATTGGAGGACTGCTTTAAGAAATACTTCAGTTGATCTATAATATTTCCAGGTTGTTCTGATGAATAAATACAGTGCAGCTCTCAGATTTGTTATAGTGACTACAAATGATGTTACACAATAACTGATTACTCAGTAATGTAGTCTGTGTTATTGCAATGCAGATAGAGTCGGATAGGTGGAAGATTTGTGATCTGTCATTTCTTTCTGCTTCTAAAGAAATACAAGCTCTGAGTTCACAACGTTTCATGCATATTAAACTTAATATCGTGCCCAATACTTTAGTGACTATGACAGTTGTTCTTGCATATATCCACTGATAGCCTTGCAATACTAATACTACCAATGAACTTCATAGAAAATATCTTAGTTTTGATACCAAACTGACAAAGGGTACTTTCAGAAATAAATGGTGACTAATGGTTTATAATCTAAGTTTTAAAACTGATTATCCTTACTTGCTCAAATGAAAGTTTGCTTTGTAGTACTATGTAGAGATCCAAACCCTAGCAAAGCAGAAAAATACATTAGTGTTCTTCAGCCACTTGCAGATCTCAGAACTTTGCAATAAACACCACTAGTAGAATACAATATATCCCTGCCTAAAATTTGTGGAGTAGAGCATAATATAGACTTTATTCCACCACTGTTATAAGAACAACGAGTAGCTCAGGCTGACTGCCAAGTGACTATCTCATCTGTGAATATTTTTCATATATTCAGTGTCGTATGCTTACTCATTAAAAGGAATATCAAATGTGATTGACATTTGGTGTGAACAGTGCTTGGAAGGCATTCATAGCAGAGGATGAGCTTCGGGATAACTGTTCTGTTCACAGAACTGCTCCCATAGTGTTAGATGATAAGACTGCTGAAAAGGATCCTGCATTCAAAGCACTAGAAATGGAAAAAAAAAAAAAAAAAAAAAAAAAAAAAAAAAGTGTCTTGATACATCAGTAATTGAAATAATTAAAAATACAAGAATTATCTAAATTAAACAGATTTTTGTCTGTATCTTTCTCTTAGACCTTGTGATCCCTCACTGCGCTAGCAAGCAAGTTAGATTCAGTAACTTAACAAGGCCATTTCAAAACCTGAGTCTTGAAACATTGCTGTACAACAACCTGGGGACTGTGGGATGAGCTATAGCTGTGGCTCCAAGTTGTGATTCTCAGTGAAGGCTGGTGCAGGCTTACAGCAATTCAGAATGTGGCATCTCTAAGAACTTGTCTTGTAAACTTGACAATTTGTCCACAAATTTGTTCTCATTCATTGTTACATTTCATCCTCACAATTGTGCATAGGAAGGCATGTTTTTTCTGTTTAACACAATGAACTGCATACTTTTAACCAGAAGCTTCAGTAGTCAACTATCTGCTTAAAACCTTTTAAGTAAAACAAGTTTATTTTAAGTCCTGAACAAGCCAGTGCATCTTGCAAGATATAATAAGTTTGCTTTTTAAAATTGTAAGAGGTGATGACAGAATTTGGCCTGGCTGTTATGACACACAATCCAAACATTTTGCAGTGAAATGGAAATGTGTGGCAAATTTGGGTCAAAAGATTTTGAGACAAGAGAACCTTTTTGTGTAGTTCTATCACCTAAAAGCCCCCAGTACTCTTTTTGAACTCGTCTTAAACATTTGTGAAATCCACGCACTCCTCATGGCACACTCTGTAAGCCTTATCAGCTTCCCACACTGATTTGTTACATTCAATAATTTGTCACGTCATGTCCCGTAGTCCATAATGTGCTGTGCGGTTACCTAAACCTCAAGCATGGCTGCCTGTCTGCTCACTGTAACATTTGCCTTCATTACTGAATCTGAAACTTAACTGATAGGATGGAAATGCTGCTGAACAGAACAGATTACAGCTGAAGCAGTATCCACCTATACACAGTATCTACTTTATGGACATTCAACTTTCTTTTTGCAGTGCTATTAGATCAGATATAGAAATACCCCAGTCCTTGAAAATCTGTAGCTGCAACAAGCTTAACAAGAGAGCATTATAAAGCTGCTGCAGCTAAAGTTTGTCAAAATGGTGAAGTATTAAACCACGGCATGGGTCTTAAACCATGGCAAGCAGAAAAACCCTTTTCTAATGTCTACACTGAGACTGGAGGAGTAGGGGAAACTCTTAACTATAATGCTAGTCTTGCTACTATTCAGTCTCCCTGCTGTTCTTGGTGCTGCTGCTTTGTAGTGTCCTAACTGTCAGCTTGTCATGTTCAACTGTGAAGCAAATACCTCTGTCAGGTTTGCATTTTTTTTTTTTCCCTCTTTCCTGGTTACCTGTTCGTTAACTGATTCTGCATTCTTTACTAATGGTGAAGGTAGGAAGATACCCGATACAAAATATCTGTTTGCTTTGCTCGGGACTCACTAAAGTCCTGTGAAGACCTGTGATTTATACAACTCCCCAGTCAAGATATTCATGCTTCAAAGTTGTCTTTGAAGTGGTTAAAAAATAGGTACCTAGGGATCAATTTAGTTTCTTTTGTGTGTGCTCTCATAGCAACAGTCATTTTTCCATTACATAAACCATTTATATACCTGTAATAATCATTGCTTGAAATTAATGGCACGGTTTCCATGACTTACTCTGTTTCCTTGTTTCATTTTGTGTCATACTTTCTGCAGAAGATAACAGCATGAACATCCTGTCAGATAACTATTATTAATATTAGCAATTTATCTAATTTGCACAATTTATGCTTTAGCAACCTCTTAATAAGTAATACAACCTGGACAACCTGTCAAGTTACAGAGAAAAACATTGTGCTGTGTTCGTCATGGAAGGTGTCTTGAGTAATATCTAAGAAAAATTCAGAATGAATATATCTAGTTAGTTTTGATGAACTGTATCACTTGGTTTATTACTGCAATAAACTATACCACTAAAAACTTCTTCTCCCATTGGTACATGTTGTATGAATTAAAGCTATTTAATGTCATGATTGACTACTATTGTGTCATTTCCTAAAGTTTTTCTACAGGTAATTGTAGTGTGAATCTGAAATCTCAAATCTCAGAAACACAGAGGACATTCTATGGAACATTTCAACCCAACTGCACCTTTTTTTACACACATATTTTCAGTATATATATATTTTTTTCTTCTTTTCAAACTGAAGTTCCCTAGCCTTTGGGTTATATTTTTAGGCTGACTCTTCTCTCTCTGTAGTCTTGTCTGCTTGAGAAACATGTAGGTGTCATCATTTTCTTCTGTGGAGAGCAATACAATCTAGCTCTCAGTGAAAAAGACCATTATGGCATTAGCATGCCATAATTAGACCTAGATATACAAATGTGAAACTGTAATTAATATAAATAGCAATGGTTACATGTATCTAGACCATTCTTCTGTGCTTGACAGTGTCTGCTAGTGAATGTAAAGAAAAGACAGTAAGAGTGGAAAATTATGTTTAGCTGCACTCTCTTAGTCTCCAGTGACTTGTGGAGTAGGAGCTCCTGAGGCAGGGGTGGTGTCTGTCATGTCCAGCAGCTTTTTCTTCCTTGAATCTGTCAAGCTGTTTTTTGAACCACTCTGCTAGTACTTGCAGAATGTGCCTGAAGATCCATCCCCAGTTTACCTTGTGCCTGCTGTACAAGAAGGCTACTCTGCGGAAAACACCAGAAAGCTTTGGGACACTTTGTCATAAAATTCAGTGAACACAAGAAGCCTGGCTAGGCTAAAGTAGCTGGACAGACTGACAGTTAAAAAGTTGAAGAGCTGTTAAACTTGCACTTCTGACCTAAGTGCATAAGCTGCAAGTCACTGTAAAATAAGAGTCCTGGAAAATACTACACTCACCTTCTACTTAATTTTCTGAAGATAACTGGCTATTGTGTGGGATGCCAGGCTAGGTGAATCTCTGATCTGACTTGGAATACTCACAGGGGCTATAATCCTACCAAAAGAGACCATCAAGGCAGTTGTTCGCTATTTTGATTGTATAGAGCCCTGTCACTCAGTCTAACCTTCTTCCATCACCTTCTTTCCCAAGCTGGTTATTTGAATTGAATAGAATCCTACTTCTACACAAGGAATTCCATATTTACAGTCTTGTGTTGCTCTCTGTCTTTTATTTTTGTTCAAAATGATCTTGTTTTTCAGGGGACAATGAGAAAATCAAAACTGCATGCATTATTAGACATGCAGTTAGTGGAAAAGTGAAGCCTGAAGTAGAAACTAGGGGAGAAATAGCCTTGAATAAACTCTCTACAGATTGCTTTTCAGTCAATATTAGATAAGTAGACAACAGCAACTGTTAGAGGTACTGGGGGAAGCATACATTAAAAATCTATTATTAGATATGCCAATGCCACATTTATTCACTAAATCAGAAAAAACACATAGTAATATAATGTGGAATTTAGCCTTTTTACCTCACTAACTTAATTTTGTGAACTGGGAACTAGCCCTCAAACTTCCAGATACATTATATGTTGAGAAAATGCTTTCAGAGAAGAACTTGTATCTAATGCTAGTTTTGCCCTCACAACTACTAAAAGCAATACTCTATGTTAAGTAGTTTTCAGTCTTGACTTCTTTATCTGACTTCCACTTGGCAAAAGTCAAACTGAAGACTACATTACAGTCTATCTGCTGATCTATAACTATTATGTACTTAATAAATGCTTCAGTTAATACTCATTTAAAATACAGATAAAGTAACATATTGAAAAAACTCAAACTGTGTTAATAGCATGTTATCTATATTTAATCCTCTTCTTCCATATTAGTGTCCTTTATGAAGTATATTATTTGTGTTCAAACAAGTTAGTAAGTCTAACAGAACAGGTAAATTGGGTGGGTATATTCAATTTTAAATCACATTTTGCAAGAACACCAAATATACAGAACCCAATCAAAGGACTCCATTGACCTCTCCTTAAGAATTCTGATTAAAGAGATATATTCTGTTCTTGTGTTCCTGCTTTCAAAAGAAAAGGATAATACATTCTGTCTGTCAAGGAATGAAACAGGAGGACTGATTTCTGCCCTGGTAGAGAAATTTAAGTAGAATCTCTCAAGCTTTAGACAAATCTGGTCTGCCAGGAGAAACTTAACATAGGCCTGCTTAAGCAAATATTTCCTTAAGTATAAGGAATAACCACCCCTAAAATGTTTCAATGCAAAAATAGCTTTGCTGAGTAGGTGCTTACATCCCTTCTGTCCTTACACTACTTCTTACCTAAAGCTTTCACTATTACTGCTCACAAAACTTTTGAAAGGATGGGAAATGTTGAGATACCATAAAGGGATTTTACAGGTCAGGGAATTCTGAATAAAATATCTCTTAGTTCATTACCAGGTAGACAGTCACTCTGGTTTTGATCCAGAGAAAGTGATGCAGGGTAGGTTAGTTTCTTATTTTTGAACTCTAAAGAGAACTGTCCTTCCAGGTCTCAGTAATGGTTTTGGAGACTGAATATGTTTGTAACCTCTCCATGGTTTTCATCATCTGTACTGTTGGGCTGCTGTTGTCTGGCTTTTTCTAGCACTAGTACAGGAGGTGTTAGACATTTTTGCTTTGTTTGACAACGTAAAACTCTGCTTGTAATGCTGAATCTGAGGTCAATAGTAAACAGTTGCAGACTGCAGGGGCTTGCTTGTTTGCTGTATCTCTGGAGGTGGGTTGAACTACCTGTTTACTAAATGCATTTTTCTTATCTTTAAGAGTACGTGCAGTGCATTATCTGTACAGACTTTGTATCTTACACACCATGGGCAGTCAAGATGAACCCGAATACCTGGATCAATAGATGTTGCATGTTAGTATTTGTATAGTGCAGCTGTAGTTACAGGTTTTGCAGTGCATGAAGAATCCCTTGGGCTAACTGTTCATTATCTTGGTAATACCATGGTTTCTGGAGAGCCTTTGTCCGTCTACAGAAGCTGGAGGCCAGCATATGGCAGTATCAAGGAGCGGTTTCTTCCTTCCACTAGTCAGGAAGTGTTTTGGGAAGTTTCTTATTCTTATTGTCTTTTTCTGCACGCTCCATACAGAAAAACAAAGCTACTTTTGATTCCTGTTTATCATGTAGGTCAATAGACAGATGTAAGAACATGTCTTCTATCTATCTTACTGTGTTCTTCAAAACTAGTTGGTTTTTCTTTAATGGCACACATTTGAATATAGCTTAAGCTTCCAATTTTTACTTTTCTCTGCATTGTTGATTTACAGTATTTATTTGTACTGAGGTTTGCTTTGAATTTCAAGTATATGCAAACTGGGATATGCCTTAATGATTCCTAAATTTTTCAGTGAATTTCTTGTTTTCATCAGCTGGGGATAAGCCATCAGAGGACAGGAAGGTGTGCATTAGAAATGGAATTTAAGATGACTTAAGATGTCAGTGTAGTCATAACTAACAAATCTGGATCTTCTGCAGCTAAGCATTTCACATAAGGTATTTTGGCTTACTGTCCAGGTCTCCTACACAAACAATGCTGACTAGTTCAAAACCTGCACTTCTGCTTCGATTTCAATTTGAAACCACAACTTACTACAAGGTTTATTGCTTTTGAGTGTCTGGAAAAAGAGTTCTCTTTCATCAGTTTTAATATAGTCTAAAGCTCTTAAATTCAGTTTTATTTTGGTTTGGTTTGGTTTTTTTAATATTGTTACTTTTGACTGTATGTTTAATAAAATCATGTCAGCTGACTTCCATAATGCAATTTGACCTCTGTATGTAAAAAGGCTGTAATACCTTTAAAGTTAAGAAAAATAAATATAGATTCTGCGTCATGTCTATGAAATACAGACACATATTGGGAAGCTAGATACATTCATGTAAGAGAAAGTGACTGTCTTCAAGTGAGAGAAAATAATCTGGTCATAAGCTTTTACTTCCCTACTCTTTAGTCTCCTGAAGTAACAAACATTAATTCAACTCTGTACCTCAGTAAGGTAAGCTATCTGTGGTTAACCATATGTAGGAATAACGTGAATATCCTATTGAGACATAGGATGAATGATCAGTTTCCTTCTTAACAGCATTACACTCTATCAATAGGAGGAGGAAAGAAATTGAACTGCAATTTATTGTACCTGTTGCCTTTTAAGAATATGTTTCAATTTATATATGCAATTCTCTGGAAGGTGTTAGCTAAAAAAAAAAAAAAAAAGAAAAAGAAAAGGTTCTTTTGCATTAAACAGTGTGGATAATGGTTTTTTGTGATTAGAGGTTCAAGGTGTATGCTATTAAAGCCATGTCTAAAGGTAGTGTGATAGAATGGGAGTTACTTGAAAGGTATCACTTTCCTCTCACCACAAACACTGGGATAAAAACTTTTTTTTTTTTTTTTTAAACGTTTTCATTTTAGCAAGTGGAAATGTTTCAGAAGGGGGATAGAGGGGGAGATTGTAAATCAAAGGTTATTTAACTGATACCATAGACCTTATTCAGCAAAACCCACTCTTGCCGAATTGAACTTACAGCTTTTTGGTTCAGGGCCGCTGACAAAGAATGGTAGAGGTGATATTTAGGAGCCTGAGAGCACCTCTCTCTGGAAAGGTTAAGTCACACCTGATATAAGTTTTGTTGTTATTCAACAGAGAAGTTAACAAAGATTTTAACAAAAAAGGCTTGGGGTTCTTTTGACAGTTATTCGGTATTGAGATTCTTCAGGGACCTAAAGAAGACACTGTTTGACATGTGGGAGACGTCTTCACCCTTCAAGTGGAATTAAAAGAGTCTGAGAAAGCACTGCAGAATGTGAAATGGGATTTAGTGGAAGAAATTAGAAATTACTTTTTTTTTTTCACTACTTTTCCCTCTCCCTTCTCTGGGAATTCCATGCCCTAAATAAAGTAAGACATGAAAATATATGAAATATATATATTTAATATATTGAATGTAATCAAATCCTTCAGTATTTTTGTTTGCCCTTTGGAACT
>JMFS01008006.1:0-13109 GCA_000699545.1 Podiceps cristatus
CCATCTGCTTTGTTATTTCCTGGTCAGGGAGTTTTGCTTTGGAAACTGCTTGGGAACTGGGTTGGCAGGATGATAGAAAAGGATGTCAGAACTTGTATCTAGACTTTTTTCTCAGGTGAAGACACAGAGACAGAGAACTAATGGAGTATGAAGGTAAATAAACATGTTGAAATACTAGGCTATTTATTCAGAGGGCTGCAGCCAATGCTGGCGTATGCGTTACGGCCTGAGTATGAGTACGCTCCCGTAGTACCTTCCAAACACAGCTAAGAGAAAGGAAGGCGAATTAAGTAGCTATCACTTCAGAGATGGAAGAGGATGAAGCGAAACACCACTGCGGCTTTCTCAATCATATTTCATGGACAAGTCAAAAACCAAAACAACTTTGTAGGCATTTTAGAACTTGTTTCTGAACACAGCGGATGATAATTTTTCACAGCCTCTCAGGAAATACACAAAAATTATGCTTTTCCTGCCAAATCATGCCTTTGTTCTCCCATGCCATACATTTCTGTGCTCTTTCTGGCAAAGCAGCTGTTTCTCAAAACAACTGATGTACAAACCTGAAACTTTACCTTTCCCCGGTGCACACCCTTCTGCCTTGCTACAAAGCTATGTAATCCTTTCTTTAAAACAAAACAAAACGCCCACAAAAACAAACCCAAAACATCAACTTCTGAATAACGTGAGTAGGTGAACAAGGTGGTCCTACCCAGAATGAAAGGAGAGCCAGCTGTTCCTTAAACAGAGACTGGTTTGTGCCTTTGATCATCCTTGCTGCCCTCCTCTGAACCTTTTCCAGATCTATTACATCCTTTCTGGGAGAAAGGGACCAGGACTGCATGCAGTATCCACGGTGTGGGTGCAAGTCAGATTTGTGTGGGTGCATAATGATGCTTTCTGGTTTGGTTTTTACTCTTTTTTTATGAGCAGTTTTGAATTTTTAACACTTGGTTTGCTTTTTTCACTGCTGCCAAGAACAGAGCTGAAGTTTTCATCACTGTCTATTTAAATTAAAGGTGGTAATGATTCATCTCACAGCCCGTCCTTTTATATACGAAGGAAAGATTGAGTTTCCCATGCTCATAGCTTTGCATTTACTTACATTGCATATTGTCCAGTTGTTAAGTCTCCTGGGAGTCTTAGTTCTTTACCATCAGTCTTCATCCTTGTTGTTTTGAAGAACTATGTCATCAGTAATTATGGCTCCTGTATTACGTCATTTTTTTGGTATTAGACCTCATAAAGGAGACGCAAATTTTATATAAGAAAAATAGAGGAGATGAAGGGGTCCATATTGTGTCTCAATAGAGGTGACATAGGAAAGGCCTGTACCCTGCCAGTACCTGCTGTTATGTACAGACAGATCCTGACAAGCACAGTTGGACTCTTACTGAAAATGGAGGAATGAGAGATAAAATGTCACACAATATAATGAACATAAGAGAACTTTAATTCCTTTGCACTGTTGTACGTTGGTTCTGAAAAGAAAAGGGAGAAGAACAGGAAGTATGGCACTGGTTTTTCTGTGTCTTGCAGAAATTACCGTGATAGGTGAGTTGCAGGCTCTGGTGTTGATGTTTCTGTGCAATTAAGTCCTGTGACTGAAAGAGAAAATTAAAAAATCACAGATTGGCTTCCAGCAGGCTGAGAAATCTATCATTTTGTATAAAGCGTGCCTTTCTGTTAGAGCTGTTATGCACTAGTCAGCGTGTATTTAAAATAAGCAAGTAGAAGCAAAAGAAAATATTATTTATTTTTTTTTTAAACAGAAAAATCATTCTAAAAGAAGGCTGTCTCCATACCACAGTGTACCTTGTCATTGTGTGGAGAGCATGAGTGTGCTCATCTTTATTAAAAGAGGAAAACAGTGAAACAGGCAGTTGTTGAGAGTAACTAGCTGATATGGCAAAAGCAATCTGTAAGGAGGACTGTGCCTTTACAGTAAGCAGCAATGCACACAGAAAAAATGCTGAAAGCCATCCCAGTCTGGGGGGAAAACACATGTCTGACAGAGACACAGAAAATGGAGGTTATCACAGAGTTGGGTCTGTGATGGAGAGAGGGTATTTAAGATTGCAAATAGCTTAACTCCATTTCAGAAGTTGTTTTTCTTAGCAGCGAATAGTTTCTGCAGAAGTCCCTGAGCGAGGAGAGGCAGCATTAGCCAGTCTGCAAGGCAAGCCTTATTCCATTACTGAACAGGGAGGCACGTGAGATATGTAAGCAAGAATACATGCCAGGGTGTGTGTGTTCATCAGTCAACGTATGAGGTGTGTGTAATTGGCAAACACGCACCTTGGAACATGTTACTGCACTTATAAAATGGCCATTTATTTTACTTCTATTAAGGAATGTAAGTAGGCTGTGCTAGCTTACAAAGTTCTCCTTTTTTTTTGGAATAAATTGGGTTCTTTCATGCGTTTAATGTGTGCACTTAAGTGTGTTAAAGTCTTTAAAGACCTGTGCTTAAGTACCATTTTGATCTGATACCCGAGCCTCTCTGTTGTCTTTGTGCACTAATGATGCCATCTGAGTGGGTGTGAGGAAATGTTACTGGCTTCATCCTAGATTTCCCCGTTGATTCCTGTTCCTTGTTCTCCTCGGAACTTCCCTGCCCGTACTCGGAGCAATGCATTTCCCAGGGCAGCTAGAGTGCAAACCTTATTCGTCACCCAGAAACATTGACTTCATAGGATATTGCTCTTAAATAATGGTTTGGTTCTGTGCAACAGAAATCAAGATAAACAATTCATTTCTTAAATGAAATGGACATCTTAGCTAGATTCGGCAGTACTGGCGTGTGCTAAAGAATGCACTTTTTGAAAATAACTAGTGGGTTTTTTATCTTGCTCATATACATGCATTTTACTGTCAGAATGTAGACTTGCCACACCAACAATGAGGTATTTTATGATATTGCTTCAACTATCTGCCTGCTCTCCAGAAAGTGTTGTCAATGGATGGAACAGTGCAAAGAATTGGTGTGAAGTGGAAATAAGCTGTGATTCTTTGCAACAATTATGGCTAGTGTAGTGTCCATAGCAGAATGGCACCTTCTTATAGAAGACTTCTATACCCTTCATGCATCCTAAGCAAGAGTGCTTGTAATAGTGATGGGAACAAAGTAAAACAGCTTAACTGCTGCAGGCAGTGCAATTGAGGCATTAGGTGCCGTTCCATCATTGCTTTTCAATAAAATTGCCAATTAACATTCACAGAGGACAAAATTCTTCCCTCTTCTATGACTGTGCAACCCCACTGTGTCTGGAAAGACTCCAGGATTATGACTGAAGGGAAAGTCTGGGGCTCCTTTCCATTTTGGGGCTCCTTTCCATTTTTGGGCTCCTTTCCCTTTTTGGGCTCCTTTCCATTTTGGGGCTCCTTTCCATTTTGGCAGACAGAGCAAGAAAAGGAAAGAAGGCACCACTGAAGGTCCTAGATCATTTGCAGGATTTGTGCAAGATCATTTACCTGTTTTGTAGAGAATAGGAATCTGTTCTGTCTTGTTTTGCAAGTAAAAACAGTATGTTTCACAGAAGATGCCACATCACAAAGAAATTGTTTAAGCAGACACGTTTCCACAACAAAGGTGAATTTTGATGTGATCTGCCAGCAATGCTGTGACAGAACACAAACAATGCAAGTTCTTGGAAAAGTATGAATTGGAGCCATTAACCTTCTGAGACACTGAATATATTTTAAAATAAATTATTTTAATTAGTATGGTTCTAAGAGAATAAAAGTTGTGGTTTCATTCAGAATCACCAGAATTTGTGTACCTGGCCTGCAACCTGAAGTTCTGGGCTCATAGCAAAATCTAAACTGTTTATTCCAATGTCAACTTGTTGATTTTTTTTTTTTTTTTAATGTTGGTATTTCCATGGGTTTACTTTTTATTCATATGGAGATTATTCTCATAAAAATACTGAAACAAAAGATCTTAGCCTGGAACTTGGGCAGGTTTGCTGGAACTCTTTCAGTCCACACTCAAGCCTTTATACGTGTTTTCTTTTCCCATAAGCCAAACATTGCATTTGTTTCCACCACTGGAATCATTTATTTATAAGTTTAACTTTAAAGCTAAGCATGTATTGGAACGTTTGCAGAATTGGAATTTTAAGAACTAGAAAAAGGTGACTAAAACTAGTTTCTGATTAGGCTGAAATACACTGTGGATACAAACTGGGCTGAAACAATCATTGTTTTGGCAATTCTGAACCCTTTGGGTTTTATCATTGTCTGCTTGGATAAATATCACTTGATTTTTCTACTTTTCTCATATAATAAAGGAAGGAAAGAACTACAGCTTTGCTGAAGGAACAAACTGAGAAGAAGAAAAGTGGGATATATAAGAGCTGTCCAGCCTCATCAAAGATGAGAGAAGGAGGAAAATAAATGGGGTATTTTCTCAGCCAGGCGGTCCTGGTGCCGAGGTGATAACTTTCTGCCGTGCACAGGTGGCTCAGTCATCTGTTGTAGACACCTGTATAAGCTAAAGCTTTTTTTACCGGGACAGTTATTTCTATATGGAGCAAGAGAATAAATCTCTTGCTGTTTCAGTTTCAGCTTTGAGCTATATTGATAGGAGCCTAAATGGTAGGTTGTACTGATAAAAACATTCTCCGTTAGAAAAAAACCCATGTGAAGTCCTGTCCCCATCCATGGTATGGTCACTTCCAGAGGCTACCAGGTTTGATTGTACTCGTATCTTGATTCCATCGTTTCAGCACCCCATTCAGCCCGTCAAGAAGTACATGCATGGTGAAGGAAAGAAAACAAAATGTGAGGGTCCTGAAAATGAATTTGGTTTCTTTTGGGGTGTGTGGGTGTGTTATTGGAATATAATGAAACAAAGGCTTTATAGAATATCAAATACTTTTGTGGCAAAATGGATTGTTGTGAAGTTCACCCATGCGGAGGAGTATAAAAGTAGTCTGTTACTAACTTATATTTTCCTTGGGTTTTGTTTCGGCTATGTTTCTCCTTTTCTTTAAGGAGTAGCTGTTGTACCTGATTCTCACTATTGCAGCGGTCCTGTGTTAATGGTTTTGTTTCAATTGTCATTTTATTCATGCACACTAAATTACTACATTTTCTGTGTTTGTTTTTCTGAAAATTAGCTAAAGGATGCTAAATACCAGGACATTTGGTCTAATAGATTTCTTTAAACATAAATATATGTTATCTCTAATTCTGGGTTTGTTTTTGTTGTTTTTTTTTTTTTTTTGTTACCAAGAACTGGAAGCACAAACACTGAACATTTTGCAAGACCTGTGTACATGTTTTTAAAATGAGTCTTCAGGTTCCCAAAACTTAGGATCAGCAGATGGCAGTCAAACCAAAGTTCAGTCTCTTAGCTTGCATGAAGATTGCAAAATACTGTGCCTGTAGGAGAGAGTGGAGAGGCAAGACTGTGTGACTGAGTTGTGCAGAGAGGTGCTCTTAAACATTTGTAAATAGATACAGGTTTGTCAGATCTTAGAAAAGAGGAGCTTTGATTTCTGCCCATCTGGGATTTACATGTGTGTTTTGTTTCAGGTCTTTGTACTTGGGAACCTCTTGATTTTTTTTTTTTTTTTTTTTTTTTTTACTGCAGCTGTGGATGTTTTGAAAAGAACAAGCTGGTGATTGAGTTGTCTCACTTGTATTCTAGAAATCTGTCTTTAAAAATATTTTTATTATTCAACATGTTTGAAAAAAAACTTTGCTTTTATGCCTGGAGTGTCTGTCTCACTATGGGGTAGTATGTTTTTTATGAATCAGTTTATTATTTTTTAATATAAAACCCATACATTTCTCTAATTCTCAGTCATTAATGCTTATAAAAAAGGGTTTTTTTCTGTTATTTTTTAACTTTTACTTTTGTCTTGCAGTTTTGTACAATACTAGCTAAGTGACCGAAAAATATTCAGCATTATATATTTTTATTTGCATCCTGTTCTAAATATTTGTGACACTTGTATGCCAGTACAGATGTATTTGAATAGTTGATGGAGTAGTTTCCTAAAGAGGCACCTTCCATATGGCATAGTTATTACAAGGCTTAGTCAGTGAAAGCATAACTGGAAGGAGTTGTAGAGCGCAAAGTGGTGTTAAGGATTTATTGTATTATTATTTTATTCTATTTTCATATTTTTCTTTTTTTCACTTTACAACACATCATCAAATTTCAACTCTCTTTTTCTCTTTTTTTCCTTGCATTTTCTCATTTGTATTGCAAATACTGTTCTCTGTTGTGTTCTGTCTGCTATTAGGAGGGGAGAGGGAAAAAAACCCAACCAACCAAAACAAAACAAGCCAATGAACCAAAAAACCTTATGGGAAAAATACTCAAAGGTTTTATCATGAGTCAGTATTTTCAGTTCACACTTCACATCTCCCTTTCCCCTAAAGGGGTTAACACTGCTTATTAATTGAAGAGCACAGTTTATACTAACCATTATTTAACGTATACTGGTGGTATTACTGTACTTCCTGTTTTGTATTCACAATAATAGGTTTCTGAAGAGTTGCCTTTGTATAAATACCTCACTGACATTTTAGGCAAGTATATTCATGTCTTGGAGTAAGCACGAAAGCGTAATGTGTTGGAACGCTGCTAAAGAAGGAAATCTCTTTGTGTTTCATAAATGATACCCCTAGAGCCTTTTAAGAATATATGTTTTTAAATGACAGCTATGCATTTGTTTTGTTTCTTGACTTTGTTATTCTGACTTGAATTGGCTCTAATAAGCCATAAAGGGAAAATCGTCGTTTCGGCAGGGAATTTTCTCTGACTGTAGGGCTTTGCCACTGAGCCTGAAATACTGTTGTATGGAAAAGCAAATCTGCAGAATGTGTCTGTGTTAAAAGGAAGTGAAAGCTTCAGAAGAAACTCGCGCTGTTAATGCAAGTGGTAATTTCCGTGCCTATTTATTAGTCCCATTTAAAGTCACTAGCAAAAAATGAGGAGGCCAGGGGGAGCCCAGGGAGTAAGGATTTTCACCAAACTTTGTGTTCAGATTTTGTCTGTAGTTCTTACGATGGCCAAAGCTGATAATACACAATGGAGATCATGCCAGAATGAATTAGGGTTTATTATCAAAAGCCATTTTCTAATGCTTGCAGACCATCTGGTTATGCCTGAAATTTATTTTGAGTCCCTACAGGAGGAGAAAAAGATTAGAGATAAAGACAAAAAAAGGTTAAAAAAAACTTTTTTTTTTTTTACATTACCTTTGAAATTAATAAAAACTATTTAGCTTTTCTTAAAGGCTTGAAAAAGTCCTCTGATCGTGTTTACACTTATCACTTATTTATAATGCACAAAAATTGCATCTTGGCTGAAGTCTCCCAAAGTGTAATTTTGCAGGTGACCCTTTCTAAGTTGTATCTGCCCCGTAGGTATTATTTACACATATCCTTTGCACCGTGTGAACTTCCATGGGCGGCTGCGGTGGTATGGAGGAAAATGCAGTCAGGGAGCCTCCTTGCCTTCAGAATATGTCGGGGGCTCAAAGCCAGTCTACACCTGACGGCGAATTTGGGCCGTGCTTGCAGTCTGCCTTGCACCTTGCTCAAACCAAAGGCGCAGGGGTGTAAACTATGTCTGAAGTAACGTGGTGGCGTTTAGGGTTTCCTGCGCAAGGTGACTCTTGGTCTGATGTGATGTGCCTAAATCTCTTCAGCAACAATAGGTGAGGATCTGCAAAGGCTGGTAAGACCGTCTTCTGTGACGGTAGGTAAAGGACATTTTGCCTCTTCCAGGATGGCCCAGTCTATGTAAAAGGTCAAGACTGAAAGATATTTTCTACTCAGGAAAACAGGTTTTAGTTGAATTCTGCTGCCCTGAGAAATGGAGTGAAGCTTTTGTGTCATGAATGACAAGGAAGATGAAGTTCTTAAGGATCTTTCTGGTGCTATGTTGGTTTTTGAAAGTAAGACTCAAGAGTGTGGCTACTCTGGGCATAATCCCTGCAATTTTTTTTCCTTGAATAAAGGCAAAATACATGCAAGGCTGCTGCAGAACTGTGCTCATTATGGACACTTGCACTAGGCTTGAAAAGGACTTGTGTCCATCTCTAGCACTAACTTCTGCCCAATACTTGTGTGCCATGGAAAGGTTACACCTTATCTCTTTTGAAGTAGCCCACAGTTACCGCAAACGCTGCTTGCCGTGATAGCAAGTGGAACCCTCTGTCCCCCTCCCTTCCTGCTCTCCGTCAGCCTCTCGCTGAGGGGTTGCAGGTAGGGTTTTGCCAGTGTGCAGCGGCTGCCTGGTACTCCCTGTGCAGTCATGCATCAGCAGTGAGAATCCTATCTAAACAGGTATCCCATCTAAACCAATACTCTAAGTCCCTGTCATGTGGCAATGGCAAAAGATGCAAGAAACTGAGAAGGCGAGTCAAGGGGAAAGAATAATTGGAAGAAAATAGAACTTGTTTTCTTTCAGTGGGAAGATGGTGTTGCCATTGTGGCTATGTTTTGAAGTACTGCATTTTTTATCTACAGAAAAGTTGCATTGTGTAGGCAAGACAATAGGGTGTATCCAAATGTCGGTGACAGGAAAAAGCAAAGAAAGAGAAATACGGGATATAAAAGATGGAAAATAGGTTGTATAAGGGTTACTAGAACAAGAATATTGCGGTTTGACGTGACACTTTAGACTGGGCAGTATCACTGGTTCTGCTTTCTTTACCTTTTTATTGTTTTTTACCATATGATGTAATAAAGCTGGATAAGGTTAATAAGGTTGGATAAGGCTATGGGGAACCTGTCCTAGAGGAGGGAGTCCCTGCCAGTGGCAGGGAGGTTGGAACTAGATGATCTTTAGGGTGCTTCCAACCCAAAACATTCCATGATTCTCTGACTCTGTGTAGCCACACAACTGCACTCCAGGACATGTGAAGTGGTAGCTTGCAATCCCAAATGCATAGAAAAAGTAAACCAGTAGCCAGGAGGATAATTTTTTTGTCTGGCTTTACTATTTGCCAGTTAAAATCGCTGAAGAAAATACTGTGAAAAATGGTCTCCTGTCTTTGTGCTCTCAGTTTCACTTCAGTTTTCATCTGGTCTGTAAATGACACCCCAAAGATACCACGTATTGAATCCTGAAATCATCTTCGTCCTGTTTTATAGTCTGAGGGGAAAAAAAATGTGGGGAATTTCCTTTTAAGATACCCTTGTTTCCTGCTTTCTCTTTAATCTCTGTACAAGATATGCTTCCTAGAGAAATGTCAGCAGGCAAAATACTATCAGCAGCAATGTTGTATGAGCGGACCTTGAACTGAAAAGAAATTCAATCCTTGCACGCTTGTGCAAGGTAACGCAAATTACACACAAACTTGAATGAACAGAAATTTAAGTAACTTGCACAATAATTTCAGCTTGTCTGTCTGAAATCCCGCTCCTGTCTGCTCTGCTCACAAGGCTCATGCAGTTGTGACCGTGCTGGTGCAGCTGAATGTCCCCAAGAGTTCTCTTCCTCTAGCGGAGTTGGTAGAAGGCTCTGGTGGAGCGGCAACATAGTCTGACAGGAGGAGATTTTCTGCTGATGTAGTTGTACAAGCCAAAAAAAAAATGTGTGTATGTGTGAGTAAAACAGGGAAGAAACCCTGAAGCCTCAGTTTGTTCTTATTCTTTGGCCACTCTGGTGTCAAAATGTGTAAGTAGCGTTGAAGAAATAATGTCTGACATTAACTGCTCTAACAGAAGTATGCAGGGCTTGCTCGTTGTTTTGGGCTGGCCTGTTTCTTTAAGTTTTCATGACAGTGTTGTAGCTGATTCTGAGAATTAAAACAAAACAAAAAGAAAAAAAAAGGGAATAATTTGTCAAGATTAAATCAAGTCCCTGAAAAACTCCAGGCTCTTCATCTTTTGTACATTGGTGATAATCCAAAGAGGAGAATTGCTTTCCCTGGAAGGATTCACCTAGATTTGGCAATGGAAAACATATTTGCTCAGCAAATTTAATTGATTTATCACAAAATTCTGCAAACATCATCTCTGTGTTATGTGTAGTCTGGACAACATACTGCTTTCTGTGTGCTAACTGCAGAATCTTGTTTTCCATGATGTCTTTTATCTGTGAAGCACAAATCCGGACTTTGGGCTTGGGGAAAGGAAAGAGGTGAGGAGGTGAGAATTCAGAGCTTCCCCCCCCATCCTTTGGGGTAAGGAAAAGGGTGAAAGTATCCAAAAAAAGCACGCCTATTAGTCTCTTGAGTGAATGCTCATTCTCTGCATTTTACGGTGGTTGTGGAATGGTATCGCAGACAGAGGCAGCAAAGAGCACTCACCCTGTTTGCAAATGACATGATTGAGATGTTGCTTGTGGTCGTATTCGATGCTTGTGGAGAAGCAGAGGTCTAATTGTAACTGTACCAGAGCTCTTAAATAGCATCCATTTAGTCACCTAGACCTTCAGAGAGGCCTGTGTTTGGTTGTGATGCTGGTAACCGCTGCACCACATTCCTCCTTAGAGGCCAGAAAAAAGAAGCCAAGTCTTAAAAGAAACCATTTCTCTGCTGCCTTGCAAATAGTAGTGTAATCCACAGGCTGCGTATCTGTGGTAGGGCTTTCGAGTGGCTGGTCCACGTACAGAATAACATCCTCCTGCTACCACAAACTGTTCTCCTCATCCAGATGGAAAGTGCCTGGTCTGTGGATTGGCTGCTTCTGTTAGTATATGCAGGAGGGCTACCGGGAGCCCTGGTCATAGACCAGGGCCGTATTCCGTCGGGCACTGGGCAGAAAAAAACCTGTCCCTGCCCACCATAAGAGGTAAGGACCCCAAGTTCCCATTATGTCAGCAGTGTGCCACATAATAGACCGACTCTGGTTTTCCTTGCAGATAGCTCTTCTTTTAAGCTTCAAAAAAATACGTAGAGATAATCTGATAAAAGACACTTTAAGGATGTAAAGCCAGATGCGCTAGGAGTTTACCAGACCTGCATGGGCAGCTGCAATATTATTTTGTTCTCCTTTGCGTGTGTGTTCAAGGGTCCTGCCTGAGATTTCCCGAGCACAAAGTATTTGTTTGAGGGATTACTTGTGGATGGCTCAATGCCAGTGAAAATATCTGCTCTGAGTGCAGCAACAATCAAAAACCAAACAAAGCGTTAAGACACATGCTGAGCAGTATAGGGATGATATAAAAATAGTTCGGTGTTATGCTCTCGAATGGAACAATGTGGCCAGGGCTGATATGTTGCTGTGGAGGAGGTTCAGAGATCAGCAATCTCAATCGTTCGGGGAGTGCAACAACTTTTAGATACGGGACCGTGTCTTTTATCATTATAATTTTAATCTTGGCTGAATGTGAGTAAAAAGAAGGCAAAAGCGACCACAACAGTGAACGGGAAAGAAGATGGCATGAAAATATCTATTTGTATTCCTTATAACTTGAAGGAGATAAGTGGCTAACTGGTGGCTAGCAGTGCTAAGCAAGTGGCTAATGAAAGAACTGAATCAAAAAAGTATAAGAGAAGAGAGAAATAGCTCATAGCGATCACTGCCGTACAGTGTCACTGAGACACTGTATCTAATCTTAGCTGGATGATACAATGGATTTTGTATTTATTCAGGTAATAAAACTATCCAGATTTTAAGAATAGATATTACATAAATGTGTTTTGTCATGGCTGTGTTTTAAAATGAATGTAAGTTGTCACGATTGACGATATTAGTCACCCTCTGCTTCCTGGAGCTTGAAGGATCCTCCCGAAGTAGATACTGAAGGTTTTGGTAAACAAACAGCAGCAAAGGCAATCAGCTGCACCGCGGTAACTCTTCCTTTGCATGGCACATCCTTCTTTGTGTGCTGTGGTAAACGCGTGGTAACTTACCCCTCTTGATTTGAGTCATAAGCTGCCTTGCAGTGAAAGGCAAAGCATGGCTGCCACGTCTAAAGTGTCAAGGTAATGCAACTTCTCATCAAATAAGTCATGGTGGTTCCAAGTCTCTAAGTACATGCTCAGCTTGAAGGATGGAAAGTATGCCAGTCATGATTCTTCGCTGGTGACGACCTCTCTGTCAAAGATAGATGTGAAATGAGATGTTAAAATAGATACTGGGTTTGTGCAATAATAGCTGCTAATTTTTTTTTGTTTCGAGCAGTTTCTTGCTTTATAGAATACTTCGAGAGAATATGTTGTCACTAGCTTTTTTAAATCATTATTTTTATTATTGCTTTTGTCATGTTGGCTGCAGAAGTATTGCAAAGTTCTTCATGGTGAGCTGTAGCAAAAACGTGGGGTTAATCAATATGCTAAATAATATATATTCTGTCACTTTAGAGGGTAGGAATCCCAAGTGTGCGTGCCAATTAATTGTTTTCAAGGAAAGCTTTCTTTTGCATTGCTTCTCATAGAAGTAGAAATAGTACTGCAATTGCATTTTCTTAATCTTTTCCTTAATTTTTTTTCTGTGTCCAACACTTACTGTGAAGAGAAACAAACAATTATATTTGTTGCTTCTCTAAATGTCAAAAAAGCTAAAAAGTAAACTACTTTCTCCTGTTTTGTTTCCTTCTCCTCTCTCTTTCTTTTTTCCCCCCATGCTTTGATGTATTGTGGATTTACTAGACTATCTTCTCCTTTCCTGCTTTAGCTGCTTTGGAGCTGCCTCTCCTGCCATACCACAGTGGTGATTAACAGGCAAAACTAAAAACTGCTTCTACACAGTATGAATAAGTGATCAGAAAAGCAATGAGCAGCTCTTGCTCTCTTTGCCCTGTCTATAGCAGGTGAATATTAACAGACATTTGGTTTAGATGCAAATACCTCTGTACAAAATTGGCATGAACAAGTTAAGTTTATACAAGCCCAGATCTATTTGACGGCTTTTGAAGATGCTGAAAATAGTGTAATAAGGAGTGGTACTATAGATGTGTGACATCACAGCCATGATGTTTTATCATTCCTATGCAACTTTGATAGTTTCATACACTGTAGAGGACCAGTGTCTTTTGTAAATAAATAAATATTATAAATGATGAACAGTTAACTAATTGAAACTGTCCACCCCCAGTCAGCTTTATAAATGGACTGCCATATGGCAAGTCATACAGCATTGCATTTTTTTGGTGAGAATTAGAGGGAAGGACGGGATGTCATCCAGAGAGACCT
>JMFS01008007.1:0-30682 GCA_000699545.1 Podiceps cristatus
TTCCAGAGAGAGCACGAGGGGACAGACAGCCGAATGAAAGAATGAAAAAGCCCAAATTAATATAAAAAGGGAAAAGCAGGGAACAAGAAGGGCAGTGGCCCAACGGCCAACCCTCACTTATACCAGGCATGACGTCTATGGTATGGAACACTCTCTTTGGCCACTTTGGATCAACTATTCTGGCTGTGCCCCTCCCAAGTTTCTGCCCCTGCACAATAGCAAAACCCTGGAAAGTGCAAAATGTCCTTGATCGTTCAGCAGCAATGAACATCAGCAGCGTGCTATCACCATTTCTCAAACACTAAATCCAAAACACAGTAGCTGCTGGAGACAAAGCTAGCTCCATCCCAGCCTAAACCAGGACACCTTGATAACAAGTTTACATAGATCTGGAGACTGAGCTGCTATCTCTACTAAATGTTCTTCTTTGTGTTAGGCTGTATTCTGGTGTGGGCATACTCTAAGAAACTTGTTTGTCCTTAGCTAAAAGACAAAATAGCTCAGTTAAACCGAGGCCTCCATAAGGGACAAAAGAATAAAACTCCTCAGATCCATCACAAGTTTTCTACTTTTGGCACATAAGCTATCAAACAGCCCAAAGAGACTGATAGTTTAGTATTTGTTAGATGCCCTGTATTCTTCTGAAAGGAGAAATACTAACAGAGTATGCAAAAATGTGCACTGCTGGAATACTACACAGACACTAGGTCACATTTTGCCCTGGAGCAATCCCACCGGTTTTGCTAGCAGGGAATTTGGTTCCCCAAATAATTCTCCCGGAGTCTGTCTAGAAGTGACAACACTTAACACACCTGTCTGCTTTCCAGAGATGAGGGAATCTCTGGCACTGACATATGAAGCCGTGCCCATAAACAGAAAGCCACATTCTCCTCGCTTCCAGGCCCACACTCCTTTTGGGAGGGCACACAGATTGATAAAGTTTAATTTATTAATTATTATTGTCCAAAACCAGACTTATGACAAACTTCTTAATCTGCAAAACCACAATTTGCCATGAGCAGGAGCAGAAGGAAGGAAACAAATAATAAAGAAAGCAAAAGCAAGGAACTGGGAATAAGCAGCGGCTGGGTTCAGTGTTTCTAAAAGATCAGACTGTAAATTGAGAAAAAAGAAAATATCCAATTAGTGGATCAAAGAACAAAAAGTCTAGGGGTAAATTAAAGAGAGACAAAGAAGTAAAAAATGGCAGTGGTGTTAATAATGTGCAGCTATGTGAGACTGTATGAAGCTGAGTGAGTGAAAACGATTAGTGAAGTGGAACAAAATGAGACATCCTGCAGGACCCATTAGAGGAACCCAGGGCTGGTAAAACATACAAAAGAACAGGTTTTGCTCTTGTTTTAATATCTTTTATTGCACAGGTGCTGGTTACAAATGCATACAGTTGGTTTGTTTGTATCAAATCGATTAGAAGAGCTTTGCTGATCTTTTCCTCTCTAACCTCAGACTACTTAACCTTGTACTTAAAAATTATTAACTGGCTTGCTCCTCCTGGCAAGGTACAAGTTATATTAACTCATGCAGCATGTTTGGCTTTGGTGTTGCAGAGTTCAAAAAATTGTACTTAGAAATGGGATAAATATCACAATGGGACAAATATGGTCACCCTAAGAGGGAGAAAATTTCAGGAGACCAGAGATCTGGCACTGGCTGTGGCTTCTTTTAGGAAACATTTCTTTACTGAAAGGGCTGTCAGGCACTGGAACAGGCTGCCCAGGGAGGCGGTTGAGTCCCCATCCCTGAAGGTATTTAAAAGTCGGGTAGATGAGGTGCTTAGGGACATGGTTCAGTAGTGGTTAGGCACGGTTGGACTTGATGATCTTAAAGGTCCTTTCCAACCAAGGGATTCTATGATTCTGTTCTGAAACACAGTTGTATATGCAGATGGAACCTATATGTTCTCCGCTATGTTAATAGTAGCCATCAATCTTTTGCAGAGCTGTCACACCATTAAAAGCAGGGCGCATTCCACAAAGTAGCATATCAAGAGCCCTTAGAAATAACAACAAAGAAGCTTAGGACAAACACACAGCGATGAAATTGCTTTTCACTTTCAGAATTGGATAACTAAGTACAATCTTTCTAAACAGGCCCAGACTGTCTAACAAACATTCAATTCCAAACCAATGTTCCCGATTTCAAAATATTTCATTAACTGAATGTTGTTTTCATCAAGTTTGTATTTTCCTTATTGCACTGGCCTTGTGAAACTATTTATGACTTTCATTAGTCTAAAATTGAATTAAGTCTTAACATCAAATCACACTTTGAAGTACATGGATGGATCAGGTAGGGGCTCCTCACTTTGGAATGAAAGCTTTGCAGTGAATGGAAGTCACATCTAACTGTTCATTGTCAACGTTATTTGCTGCTTACTTGCACAGCTAGTTGAGGAATCTGTGGTGACTTTCCTGAAGATACCTTAGTGTTCCGGATTTCTCCCTGTATGGGCTAGTTTCTCTCTAACTCAAAGACCAGCCTTGGACCTTGTAAGAATAATAATAAAAAAAAAAAAACAAACCACAAACACAAAAAACAACAAACCCATCCTCAAACCAACCAACCAACAAATTTTTCCCTTGCCTATTTCTCCTATTTTTTTCAATTAAGTTTGAGCTTTCAGCAGATGTGGAGAAGATGACTCTGTACAATACAGCAGCTATAGGCACTGATAAGGAACAAGACAGACAGTTGTAAAAGGAGACATTAGCCAGGAAAGCAGCCATGAGAGAACCCCATGCAACTGTTTTAGAGTTAGTCCTAAACATATGTAGAGAACCAATACTAAATGTGGTTTTGTCTTGACATTGCCGCTGCACCACCATTTCCCGGCATTGCTACCTCGGAAAAACCATCGCCTCCACAGTCTGGAGGCAAACTGCCTCATGCGTCTGCGCAGGGGCCAAAGGCACAAAAAGAGCGGAAGGCGGTTTCTGGCGGGACTGCACGTCTGGCAGGAACCGCACGTCTGGGCATGAGCAGAAGTGCCCTGGGAACAAAGGAGCCCACGCTTGCTGGTGTGGGGCCATTTTCTCTGCCTCTCCTCCTCCCTGCCTCGTGTGTCTCCTGGACCCCAGCTTGCAAAGATTGAAGACCTCAGACAGAGTTAGAGAAACATCATCGGATTCGGAGGGGTGGTAGCTAGTTTCTTCTCTTCTTTTCCAACTTTCTCCATCTTCTTCCCCTTGACCCTCTCCCCTGTCCCCTTTGCCTTTCCCGACCTTTTCTCTCCTGTTTGTTGAAAATAAAGTTAAAAGGTTGTATGATATTTGCCGGTTTTAGCATCTTTATCTCACCCTTGGGATCGTAACAAAACCCTCCTGATATTGGATTGGGACAATATTTAAAATGAGCCAGGCAGTTCAGCAAATTCCCTCAGGGCAAACATCAGAGAGTGCTTCTCAAAGCCTGGAGATCTGAGGGAAGTACACGGGTGTACTAGAAAACAGTCTCAGCGCAATGAATGAACGTTGCTGAACACGGATGCAGTGACTCTGCCTGGAGCATTTCTCAGAGGGCCCAGAGAGGCCATGGTGTGGGTCCTCTGACCCCAGATGCTGATGGCTTCATCAAGCGTCAGGGCTAGAGCAGCACCCTGCAGAGCGGTTTGGGAAGGTATTCAACACTGTCATTTGGAGAAATGGTGAAAACGTGTGTTTTCCTGATTGTGCCAAAGGGCAACACATGAGAAGGTCAGCTTTCTCTGTCGCATGTTGGAAAGTTATTCCTATGCACTGACCTACAGTTTCTTAGTGCTCTGCCTGGAGGGGTAGGAGGAAGAACCAACAGCCTGTAAGAAAAAGTAAAAAAAAAAAAACAACACTAAAACCCAAAAAACAAAAACAAAAACATGCAGAAATGGACCTACCCAAGACTCCTTCCTGTTTTTCAGTGTGTCTTGCCTCATGGCTTGTGCTGTTTACCTTCACTCAGCACAGATTGCTCTCTCCAGGACATCTGTGTCCTCCTCATACCCTTCCGTAACAAGAGTATCACAGGGCTGATGTTTTTCCTCCATCTCCAAGGTCTTCAGGATATTCCCTGTCCTTCACAACATGGATATGCAGCTTTGCCCAGCCTGGCATCCAGTCCCAAACAATACCACCAAATGTGGATAGACCCTCAGGTCCTCTGAAGGCTTCCTATGGCTGTGCCAAAGCTGCCTTAATTCTTTCCTTTCCTTTATTTCCTTTCATTGTTTCCAAACAGAGGCAATTCTGTTGGTGGACTTTCTGAGACAGGCAACCAGAGAGTGGATACCCAGGAAACGTTTCCCAAATAGGGAAACCACTTAAGACTGCAGCAAGATGCTCCCATTTTCACATTTGTATTCTCACAAAGCTGAGGGAAGAATATCTTGGAACAGGACAGGGATAGACATAGTCATAGGAACATATGAGATGCCCTCCCTGGACAGACCAGTGGTCTGTCTATTCTTATTTCTGTTTCTGACAGTGACAACAGGAAAGGTTACCTAAGAAGAGCATGAGATCCTGACCCCTTTCAGCAGTCCTTTCCTGTGTACTCTCAGGGGCACTGTCACATACTCCTAATCCAAGGAACAGACAATCTTGAGGTCTGTTACCTCAAGGGAATGAAAATCAAAATTGCGAGCAAAGCATCACAGCACAGCTGTGGGCACAGGGGCCTGGTGGGGTTCCCAGCATCTCTGACCTCAGAGCTGTACCATGAATTCCCACCTGACACCGTGACAGTGACACATCCTGCCTACCCCCAGCCCCTTCTCAATAAATGCTGCTTCTCAATGAGCATAACCAATTCTGCAGAGGGGGAAAATATGGCATCAAACAGCGTCACCTCGTTCCCAACCGTGCAACCCTGGCAGGTGACCTGAGAGACGCACACTGTGGCAGGCACATGAATCCCCCCCTCCACCTCTGTCAGCTGACCTGTCCCAGCTCTCCAAGGAGCTGGGGAGGACAACCAGGCACCTACCATTCACCCTTCGGCCGCGGACAGCTGGCATCTGTTTCTGCCTTCGCTTGCAGTATTATACAGCGTTTGTAAGCCATGGTTAATCAACCATCAGTGTGGCAAACATAAATAAGGTTGTAAAGCAGCATGGCCATGTCCCAGTTGTTTCCAAGTGCAGCTAACTGGGAGAGTGGTGAGTGAAGAAAGCAACATGTTTCTCCAGACACAGCCCTGACAGACCCGAGCTACACACGCTGTCCAAGATCCTCTCATCCATTAAATCACGTGCACGTCTTTCGCCCAGGCCATCACTCATGGCTGCACGTCTTTTGCCCAGGCCACCACTCATGGCTGTAGCTAAGTAGCTACCCTGGCTGAGCTGGGGAGTGCTCAAGGGATGGGAATTTGGTTTAGGCTGAAAGGGGCCGAGTATCTCTACCACAACAAAGAGTCTGGGTTTTCCTAGCCAGAAATAAGGCTGATGCTACCTGCATCCAGATGCTGCTGACACATCTGTGAGGAATCGCTGTTGAGGAGCTAGCTCACAACCTGCTCGGCTTCCCCTTTCTCGCAGATGGCAAATACCGGACTGCAGTAACCCAGGAGCTTCCTTCTCACCTCCTGCAGGGCAATCACCTCTCTGTTGGTATTAAATACATATGGCATACACTGGTCAGGTCTTTTCAGACCAAGGGACTGAAAAGCAGTATCGTGTTTCTGACCTCTTGATACTGTCAAAATGGTGTAAAGGAGCAAGGCTGTAGATGATAACTTTAGTCACTATTACTGATCAACCTCTTTATGCCATGCCCTTGTAAAGCTGACTCCAGCACATTGACTTGTTAGATGGAAATAGGAATGTTTCCTTCCCAAAGGACAACCACAGACTCCTGGATTAATACAGGATTTCTGTTCCTTATCCTTCATCTGAAAAAAGGATCAAAATTTTCTTTATCAGACAACGGCCTTTTATCATGTCTGTTTTGCTCTATGCCATAACAAATGCGCAACCCTTAAGGCTTACGACAATAGCTCTGTGTACAACTACCTCTGTTGGTTAAGAGACTGACCGGTGTTCTATTAATATTTATAGATTTAAATTTTTAATACACAACAATTCTGCATTATTGAATAGGTGACTTCCTGCATTTTAATGGTTATGGAGTAGGAGTGGGCTCTTTGTAGTTAACATTGCAATAAATTTTTCATGATTAAATAAAAAGTTGTTACCTCTAACCTCCTCAGACAAAATCTCCTCAGACAACATGTTGGTGCCATGGTGAAGAATTCTCTCAAGAGACGTATGATATTATATTTGTGGCAAATTTGCTTAGGGGACTTAGATTTATGGTACATAAGGATTTCCCATAGCTGGAAATATTTAATAAGTTTCTTTTTAAAGTTGAGGAATTATTCAAGCATCAATTTGGGATTATTTAACATTTTAGAAGGTGCATACTGACAAAATAAAATATTCGAAATGTTGACTTGAGTCAGCATTTTGGACTAGGACTGGGATGGAGATTCAGGCTTCCATTCATTTATTTTGAAATCAAGACCTTCCCTAAAGGCTTTAATAATAGCTGCATTGTAAAGAACTTGTATTTTGGATGACAATGTGGGATTCCAGGACCTCTTACAGAAGGTCAGAAAGTTACTTACAGAAGGTCACAGTGTTACAGAAAAATATGAACCATTTGGCATACGATGAGGTCAAGTCATTTCTTAGGAAAAAACCTGTCCATTTAGTCCCTACAGTCACTGATATTTTTCTTCTTCTCGACCAACTGAATATTGTCAAGGTGTGTTTTCTGTCTTTATGTACTAATAGCACCTTTAGCAGCAGCAGAACACATGAGCAGTGAAGAAGGGTATCTCTGGAATAGCAAACCTGGTACTGTTTCATCCTCAGCTAGGTCAGGATCTTCGCAGTGTCATACAAGTGGGCTGTTATTGCATTAAGAAGTACTTTGCTCTTCAAATAATGGAGGGAATCCAATGAATTTTCATTTAGGAAGAAAGGGATACTCCATGTGAATACAGGAATCACAATCTAGTTTAGTATCGTCTAGTATTTTCTCAGACTGGCTTGTAATGTAAAATTTTGCTGCATAAGATATTCGTGTCAAGGTTTTTGGTCTCAAAAATATGAATATGATTTGAATTATGTTTATTTGGATGATTTTAACATTGCAATACTCAACTTGAAAAAGCTCTACAAAATCCAAAACCCATTTCCAATACCTCCTTTCTTTTATATCTATTTTTATTTGTACCTTTTGAGTAGAAATAAGTCCAGCTCATCTTATATTATTGTTGGAATATAGTTAAGCCTGTGACCCAAGGATTCAGCTGATGGATTTGCCATCATAATTCTTTAATTGCAGGATATCATGGCTCTATTTACTCACAACAAATGTAAAGAAAGATACAGTTCTTGCAATCTGTGCAGAAGAGTTGGTGTTGCTTTGACAGCATCTCACACTAATTGAAGAAAATTGGTCACGCGTATGCTTATGAGGTGTATTTCAGTATTCAGAATGGCCAAGAATGGTCAATAATTCATAATTGCATATTCTGAATTTGGATCATGGTACTATCACAGAAGGTGCATCACAGAAGATTTCTCCAGTTTTACAGAAGAAATGTTTACTAAAGAATTTGGAAACAGGGCAACCCAAACAGTTTCATTACCTGTCCTGCGTCCCAGTGACAGTCAGATGAATGTACTTACACACAGTGGCTGAAAAAGCTAATAAACATTTCAGGGCACTTGATGAAAGGGATTGTATTATTTTAGATTCCTTCTTGATGTTATTCTCATGTTGACTTCACTGAAAGCCATGTTTGTCAGTTGACAACTGAGAAATTAATTGTGTTCCTAAAGCAAAACAACAAATATCACTAGCCCAGTTTGCTATACTTAAAGCAATTATCATTATTAATAAAATATTTAGGATGCAATGTTTCCTTTTGAGCTCTGATTTCACAGTCCCTGAAATCCATCTCATCCTGTGAAGCCCAATTTAATTTCATTTTTTATCCTCACTTGCAAATAAGTATTTTGTTTTCCCTTTGGACGTGAGTCAATTTAATAACCTAAACAAAGATCAGAGCTTTCTGTATATATGGAGTATAATAAATGTATGCCATTTTGCTGAAAAAGTGTACCAAAATGTAGTAACACTTCAAGACGGGTACTGTTACATTACATACCTGGGCACTATATACAATAGCAAGATGCCTACTCTCATTAGAGAGTGCTGTAAAACAAATAGCAGACAATACCATTATTTCCTTGCATCTTCAAAAATGCAAGCTGGCAAGCTCTCTTGGGATGTGATTAACAGCTTGTCAGTTGTGGGTACTTACAAAGGAAAATATTTCTTTAGCTATTAACCTTGGATGACATCAGTAATTCCTACATCCAGGACACAACAGGGTCTGGTAATGGACATGGAGGAGGAACACGCACTGACTCACGCTGCAAGCAACCACACCGAAACACGGACTTTTGGATGGATTTAGCTTCCATGTCAACAGCTAAGAAAAAGCCAAGTTCTCAGTAGCAGGCAATAGCTCGTGGCTCCCACAGTCATGTTACAGGGAGATTTTCAGAAATACTCAGGCACCAGCTCCTCTGAAAAATCTACTTATTGCTTTAGCTGCTAGAAACAGTTGCGGTCTTCTAATGAGCTTCCCCTTACAGACATTTCTCAGCCTCAGGGAACAGTGGCTCAAAGGCACTGCCTTATTCCATTGTTCCTCTGCCATTATTTTCGCTTACCCCTTCCCTCATGAGCCTTTGCTGCCTGCATTTTACTGCTGTCACAGCTCGTTCCTATTTCAGCAATAAGGGTGGAGTATTTTATTTTGTGGCTGCCCAGCAGAGTGGCATTCCCTTCCTGCTCGAATCCTCTGGGCATGACCCCAGTGCAAGAAGGGTCTGTTTGCAAATTACCCTAGTGCGGGGAGGTGATGATATATGACCTTTCACAACATTGGGCCAGGTATTGATCAAAGTCATTGATCCCACTTTTGAGTGACTGTATCACACAAGAAGACAGGTGAAAGAAAAAATCTGACTGTCTGCAAAAGCCTGTGCCTGTTTGGAAACGTCAAAAGCTTTTTTAGGTTTTTGCTGACCTTTCAGCCTGAACAGGGTTAACAGATACCATAACATTGCTCATCTGCTTTTTTAAAAGTTATCTTCTATGCAAATAACTTGTCTGTTTGTTTGGTTGTTTTGGTTTTGGATAGAGAAGAGACACTTGGGATATCACACAACCTTTTACTTGTGTGAGCAGCCCTCAATGACAGGGGCACTGTTCCTCCAGGTAGGAAATACTTTGCAGATGAGACAACAGGATCTGTCAGTACATTTTCTAGGGCTAGGTCTACACATTACAAATACAGTTTTCTGTTTTGGAAGAAACTTTTCTAGTTTTTAAATGGGTAACCACCTACAGGAACCATCTATTATTTCTTTGTGTTATTTCGCTGCGACATCATTAGTGGCTTGTGTTCATATCATTAACAGACAACTAAGACTGGGTCCCAAACAGCAAATGATAAAAACATACCACCCCATAAGTCAGCTTTTAATACTTCCAGACACAAGTGTAACATATGGTGTCACCTGAAAAGAAATGTTCCATAAAAACTATTTCATTTCTTTTTGAGCTGCGCTGCATACGCATACCATTAGTATTATAGCTGGTGAGGTGCGGTTATGCAATAACAACCTATTTCTGAAGGAACACGTAGGCAAATTTCTGCCGATGACTATCCGTATGTCATCGGCAGAAATTTGCCTACAAATAATGGATTTAGCATGCATGCATGCTAAACTGGGGTAATGATGCTGACCTTGGCAGCTGAATTCATGTTAAAATAGAAAAATACGTCTGTATTTCATTCTTAGGTCTGCAAAGCTAAACAGATCTCTGGTATCACCTGGGCAGGGAGATGTACATCAGAACAGGTTGCTGGGAGGATCCAGTAAAGAGTTTAAATAGATATTTTCAGACAGAGAACACAGCAGTTGAAGAGATCGCTGAGACATTTAAGTATCAGTTCTGAAAAAAATGTGAATGTTAAGAAAATGTTTTCATACTGAAGTCAAACAAACCAGCCAACACTGTTTTCTGTGCAAGAGGTTTCCTGTACAGGAGATGCTCAATTGCCCAATACACTCCACCTCCCAAAGGATAATTCTGTTTTCCCTGTCATCCCTGGTGTTTAGTGACACTTAGTATACTGCTTATGGACATGCTGTGCAGCATTTCTCCATTAACAAATCAAAAGATACCACATTTCACTTTTTCCCCCCCTTTAAAATTTAATTTATGCATTTAGGATGGTATAAGAAATCCTTCTTTGTTAAGGTCAGCAACTCCACAGTCAGCCTTCAGAAAACACCTCCCTCAGCCTTCCTGCATAACGCTGTGCCTTGTTGTTCCCCTTGCCAAAACTTCAGACTGGAAACCGTCACTCAGGTTACCTGAGGCAAACCAGCCCCATCTTTGTGTCCAGTCAGCGTTTCCCTTTAGCCTCATCCTTAGGCTCCCCGTTCATGATTATTCTTGATTAGCTGATAACAACTGACAAATGAAAACATTTTAAGGGCTGAAGCATGTCTCACCAGAGTCCTACTTTCATTATAATTCTCCACCTTTAGAACAAAACCAAGCAAATCTCCCACTGCAGCCCCATCATTTGAACATTCAAATGTCTGAAAGTAAGCCACAAACATGTCCAGTCAGGTCCACATAGAAATGGCATAATCTATATTCTCTCCCCTCTCCTGCTATTGCCCCCTAACGCTTGACAAAATAGGCACAACAGAAGTGAACAGCAAGTTAATCAAGTTTCTCTGGTTCAGTAAACGCAGAGCCATGTTTTACTTATCACCTAGTTACCAAAGAGTTAAACAGGAATTTTCACCTCCTGTGTCCCTGAAATACCTGATTTTTAGCCTTGCTGAAAAAAAAAAAAAAAAAAAAAAAAAAGAGAGAGAGAAACACAGCACAAAGCATAGTTCAAGCCGAGCCTCTCCAGCCGGGACACCTCCCACGTTTCTCATCTCAGAGCTCTGGCTCCAGAGCGGAGCCTGGACTCACTCACCCATCCTGCCGCCTGCAATGCTTAAGTAGTACCAGCCCATGCAACCTGGGGACTTCATAAAAACTGAGCACGCTGGCAACGCAGCCTCCTCGGGAGCAACTGCAGGCTTCCACTCACCTCTGCCAAAGAAGAAGAAAGGAAGAGATTCCCTGTGTAGGCATCTCCACGATCAACGAACTCATCCGGTCACCTCTCACATCACTGTCAGGGAAATATGCTGGCACCAAACAGACAGAAATGAACGCAAAAGCCTTTCCCTGACAGACCAATCAAGTCTGACAATTGTCTAGGGGTGGATGCCAGAGAGATTCTGAATATTTTGGCAGAAACGCAGGCTTTTTCTAGGTGAGAATCTGCCTATATAGGATTTAAGCAAACATTTCCTCACTTGGTCTGTAACCACCCCTTTGCAGCTAAGCATTTTAGCATTATCGCCAATTTTTTACATAGTTCTGAGTTTAAAATACTACCACTGCCTAAAATAAGAGGAATTTCAATTACAGTTCTCCCTGAAATGAAAGAGGTAGAAGCCAGTTTGACAATTTAAGCTGATAGCTGAGATGATGCTGCCTCGCCAGCATTTTTGGCACCTGGCCTAGAGAGGAAGTAACGAGAGGAAGGGAAGGGACAAAGAGAAAGAGGGAGTAAAGGAGAGTGAGAGTGATCCACTTAATATATTGACATGTTCCCTACAAAGGAAGCTCTAGAGTCACTGGAAAGAGAGATGTGCTTTTCAAATGCTACAGAGGGCATTCTCATCCACCAAACAGGTGTCTCTGTCTCTTCATTGACAGCATAGCAGGGGGCTCGGATGTTTTCAGGCAGTGATGAAGCCCACTAAAATGAATTGCCATTCTTCCTCAGAGAGTACGAAGAGATAGTGGAACATATCGGATACTTTCGCTCACTTGGAGTACGGTCCACCTAATGCTCTTCTGAGAACAGGCACCTACTGGAGTACAGCATACTGTTAAGGGATCGTGACCTGGGGTGGGAGAAATTGAGTCCCAGACCAGAGTGGCAAGAACGCACTGGAGAGGAGACTGATTTACACCTACTCAGAACAGGCAATTCAGAGCCTGTATTAATAACAGGCTTAATTATTCAAAACAACCAGCCCATGGGAGTTGTTAGCAGGTTAGAAATTGTGGGTAAGAACAGTTACAAATAGGACTGTGAGACCAGAATGATGATGCTCTGAAAAACAAAACAAAACCCCCAAAAAACAACAACAAAACAAAAAACCAACAAACAAAAAAACACAACAAAAAACGTCCCAGGAAAGTCCCTGGAGAGTCCCAGGTTGCAGCCCCGAGCTTCCAGCTGAAGTAACAGCATCGCCAGCCACGCTGGTGGCAGGTACCCAGTTGTACAACTGGTACAGCTGCTCAGAGAAAGAATTGATCAAAAGAATTATATCTAGCATGATAAAAACAATTGGGCCTGCAGGTCAGAAATGTAATGGAGGATAGTACCTGCCCAGCCAGTAATAGCTGCCTTGGCTGGGACCCAATATAAAGTGTGGGTGGTAAGTCTACATGAAGGCAGGATGAGAGTCAGGAAGCAAATAGGTATTTCTGCATCCACACCTGAACTGAAAGCACTAGTCTGTGAAAATTGATTCACCATCCAGACAGGTATACAAAATGCCTAAACAAAGGATTCCTGAGCCCCCTGCAAGCACAAGACCAGGCATACGAGAGAACAGTATCAGCAAACCACCTCTTGTGGCTTCAGGTACAAAATGCTGAATTAGGCACTGGAGAGAACTGTCTTGAAAAGCCCCCAAACATCTTCTCAATCTGAAGCAGAAGCTATGCACTCAGACAGAAAGAAGTATTCTGCTGCAGGAAGGGATCAAGCATTCAGAGAGATACTAAGCCATGAAACTTGGAGGCGTTGCTGGGCTGCCTAAGCATCACGTGAAAGTAGCTGAAGCAAGAACATTACAAAAGTTGAGGTGCACGGAAGTGTATGAAAGCCAGCACACTTCAAATCAGTATTTTGCTCACAGTTACACCAAATCTATCAGCACATTATGGAAAATCTAGAATGCCAGGCAGCATTACTGTTCACAAGGAGCCTTGCCTTATCATAGTGCCTATGTCAAACACTCCCCTCAGTGCAAGCAGCCCTGTGGAATGAAAAGGGAAAGCAGAAAAATATTCCTAGGCAAGACAATGTTTGTAAACACATCAAGCAGATGTTTGTCTGAAGCAGAGGGAAACATTTTGCCACAGAACCCAAACTGCCCAATATAAAGAACTACTAATAAATGCAGAACACGTCACTGAGAAAGCTAAATAAGAATCACTTACAGATTATACTGTCAAGACCAACATATTCAGGGCCAAGATGGCAAACAGGAATCATTTGCAACTGATCCACAGGACGATGGGAGGGGCAGAGCCCAGCAGTGGTTCCAGATTTATCATCCTCTGTTGACATAGATTTCTCATTTCCAATATGCAAGAATTAGAGATGGAACAGAAGGCATTGAAGCGCTTTTGGCCAAGCTGTAAAGATTGCCAAGCACCAGCTGTGGTCTGGTCTTACAGTCCTTTGAACAAATGGCAGCAGCTAATGCAGCAAGTCGTCCTGGTATTCAGGGCTTTCTCTGTGACCTGTCCCTTCTGGAACTGAAATGGCCCAAAAGAAACTGGCTTGTGGGAGAAAGGATCATATGTAATCTTATGTAAAAGATGTTTTGCTGGTCAGCTACTTTAAATGTCAGGTATTCAGACAAGGTATGTGATAACATAGAGAGTGTCTTCCAACTGACCAGTTTTCTCCACCAATGCCCAGGTTTCCCTCGGTGGTATCAGACATCCTGCAGTTGCTGTGCAGGTGGTGTAATTGCACTTGACTGATAGAAACACCATGGATAAAGGCTTGATCCTTCTGGAATGGCCATGGCAGTCTCTCTCTGTTCTTCTCCCTCACATTTCTTGGGGATTAAAACCCTGGGAAATGTCTGTTTACCTAGTGGGTGCTTTTAAAAAAACCAAATGTATATGCATGTTACATACCATGCACATCAGTGCTGCAACAACAACAACAAAAAAACCCCAACCACCTTCAAAATGCAAACTCGGTGAAGGCAAGCTATCCAGGGAAACATGCCATGCCACTGCAGGCCTCGGTGCCTCAGCAGACTGGAGTAAACTATGCAATTTGCAGCGACTTCCCCTCCTGCTTTTGTCATCAATGTCTTTTCTGGTAATTTCTCTCTGGCATTTTTTAAGAAGAATTAATCTCCCTGAACACCTTCCCTTGTTTTTACAAATGCAGATCTTCAGATTCCATTTAAGCAAGCTGTCTGTGCACCGTGCAGAAGACAGTTGATAAGTTCTGTATTGTTACGGTAATTTGAATCACTGTAGACTAGTGATTTAAGATTTTAATGTAATCCTCTACACACCTACAATCAGCAGATGCACATTTAGAAATAAAAATTGTTTCAAAGTGCCACCAACTGTTGTTCTTGCAAACTGCAATTCAAAGAATGTATTTTTTAAAATGCTTCTACTGGATATTGTAATGTTTTCTGGTGTAGCACACAACTTCCAAGAACAAGGCTACATTACCTTTTTCCCAAGCTAGAGCAGCGGCACGTCCCATTGTAATATCTCCCCTATGGCTATGTTTCAAAGGCAACATAATGCAATACACCAAGCGTGCCTTTCCTGTTGTTTGTAGAATATTTTTTTCAGATTTGTGTGTTTTAATGACAAGGTGATTTCCAAAACTTTGAAGAAACCTCCAAAATTATCTGAGAGAACCAAGTGCTAGAAGTTTGATTTGCTTTTTAAATGCCTCCTATTAATGATGAGTGAGTTTCTAAGCATTAAGTCTGTGCTGAAAACACAATGTTCCAGTGCTCTGCTTTCACCTCCTCCAGACTTTAATTTTCACTCTTCTCAAACTTTGCTTTTGGCAGTTCCCTCACCCCTGCATTTTGGTTTCTCCTGAATCAAGCTGGACAAGAAGAAACTCTTCTATGATCGCTAACAGTGACCAAAGAAACAGGATCATAAAGTTTACCAGAAATGCAAAATGCTACTGATCTGTTGGTGCCACAAACAGGGTAAATAATCACGGAAATTTGTCAGTCTGCATTGCGCGTTACTGATAGAGCATGAGACAGTCTTCCAGGAGAGCGAATGGTTACAACTCCTGGTGAGCTGATCTCCATAAATAGCAGCTCTAAATCAATTCTGTTTGCGTGCTGTGATCATATGAAATGCATCAACTGTTGAGTGAATCAATGTGACCCCAAAGATTCCTCGGCTTAACATCTTATTATTTTGTGTCTATAGGCTGATTAGGCATTTAAATAATTTTCTGTGATAGCATCTGCATTATTTGAATATGCCAGATTGTGAACAGAAACCTTAAGATTTCTCCAGTGCTTTATTTGCCAGTAATAACAACAATTAAAATAACAACATCCCTCCTTTGCTTTTGTTGATACCATTTAGTTTTTTCCAGAGAGGACAAAGTAGGCTTTTTACTGCTTTGAAATGAAATGTGTTCTGCAAGGTCTGAGTTATTCAGCTATCGACTGGTGGGACCATTCATTTTGGAGAACAGTAAGTTACTCCAATGTTCTCAGTCCAAATCGATCCAACAGAATGAGACCCCCTTTGAAGTCTGAATTCCTCTACAATTTTTTCTCCCAAAACTGCAGCTCTGCCCGCCCTGTAGATGTGGCGAGTAATCAGTGCTGATTGATTTCTGAGGGTATGGATGGAAGAACAGGGAGAGAAATGATGCAGTGACAAGAGGATGCAAAGTTCAAGAACATCGTTGGTATGTACCAAGGAGACCTTTCATGACAGCATTAGAGTGACAGCAAAAAAGCCAATGAGGAAAAAGAATGAAAGATACAGCTGAAAGGTGAGACAAGGAGATTGTAGCTCAGAGGAAACTGGGGGAGGGAGGAGTTTTCAGCAAAACAGCACATGGTTAAATGGAGAAGATGAAGGAGAAGAGGGTGCAGCTTTGCAGAAGTTCCTAATCATGTGGAAAGAAATCTGCTCATTTTTTCTGTTCTGAGAGACAAGGATCCCAAGGCAGCACATATTGACAAAACACCAGACATCTGAGATGTGTGCTTGTTCCTTTTTCTTAAAAAAAAAAAAAAAAAAAAAAAAAGTTTCAAAAGAAACAAATTAATAGTTTGATTAAGAAAAGCACTGACTTATAACGTCCACGATTTTCCTTATAAGAGGAATTAGATTTTTAAGATTAATTCAAAGATTTTAAATATTTTCTGACTGTTTCAAATGAATAGGAATATCCAGATCCTCAAAGCTGCCACTACCTTATTGGTAGCTGGCATTATCACTGAATTTTCTGGTATAAGAAAAACAAAACAAAGCACAGTAAATAATGCCTTTATTTCCATTCACTGTTTTACAAGTAACCATGGTACTATTGACTAGATAAAGGTCAAGTTCTGTGCAATATCACTTCCTACTTTTGACTGGTCTTACAGAAGTAGTTCTTACTATGTAACATCCATGATTGCCAGCGCCGCGTGTAAGTATTACATTAGATAAAAATAAGGATGGATTTTGCAACTGGTATTGCATCCTGGTTTCAGACAGGATGGAGTTAGTTTTCTCTTCAGCAGCTCCTGTGGTTTGGATTTAGTGTGTGAAACATGGTGACAGCACGCTGCTGGTGTTGGTTGCTGCTGAATGATCAAGGACATCTTGCAGTTTCCCAAGCTTTGCTGATGTGCAGGTGCAAACACTTGGGAGGGCACAGCCAGAATAGTTGATCTGAACTGGCCAAAGAGAGTGTTCCATACCCCGTATAAGTGAGGGTCGGCCATTGCCCCCGGGCTCTGGTTTCTTGTTCGGTTTGTTTTCTGTTCGTGTTCCCTTCTTGTTACTTTTATGTTCATTTGTTTTCGTTCAGGCCTGTTTGTTCATTCATTCGTCTGTCTGTTCCCTCGCGCTCTCTCTGGAACTTGCTGTTCTGGGATGGCTGCGGGGGAATATCCCTGCTCCCGACAGGCTGTGTTGGTCCTCAGGTGGTGAGAAATTGTGCATTGTTCATTTTATATATTCTATTATCCTTATACATTATTACTATAATTAATGTATATTTTTATCTTTTTCTTTGCTGTCCTGGTAAAGAGTTTTTATCTCAACCCACGAGCTCTCTCTCTCTGATTCTCCTCCTCACCCCACCAGGGAGGGGAGGGGTGAGCGAGCGGCTGTGTGGTCCGGTTACCATTTGGGATTAAACCACGCCACATTGCAAAAGCAACGGAGAACAGAATGACAACTGGCAAACAAAGCAAACTCGTGAGAATTTGCAGGGTAAAGTATCAGGTTTCTATGGCCCACACTAGTGAGGTTCTACAGTTTTGTTTTCCTTTCCAGTTTAGATGCAGGAAAACCTCATTATGATTCATTAAATGACTGTTCTGGTGTCAACTGAGGTGACAATAAATAACAAGAAGATCCTTTTCCTTAACGAGGAGTAAATCTGAAATTTGTAGAACTGCAGCCAAAGCCTACTGCCCATATTTAACATTGGTTCATAAAAAATATATATTTTCGATTTTCCTTGTTTCCTAATCAGTTTCTTCAGCATCATTTCCCCACAGTGCTTTCAAGATGGATATGTCTCACCATTCCATTAACACTGTGTTGAACGAAGCACTCCTCTTGTAACAAATTAGCATTACTGTGGAGTGCAATATGGGTTTGAATCTCATTTACATTAGCAGCATTTCTACCATTCTGGCAAAGAGACATTTTTATAGGGAAAATCTAGCGTATGCTGCGAATATTTAGTTGCAGAGGCAACTAGGCTAAGGCAGCCTCCCTGGTTTTTTTTGTTGTAGCAGAGACACGTGTAGCATCAAATCCTCTATCCTGCCCTGGCACAGGCTGTAATGCTTTTAACAGCACTCATCAGCACAGACCAGGCTCTCCGCGTGTATTGATGGCTGAATGTTGACCCCCAAATTCCTCTTATCAGAGGGAGATTGTGAGTCTTTTATTCTCACTAATGAGGGACCAGACAGGGTGAACAGATTTGGGATTTCACTGAGACTCCCATACTAGAAAAACGCATTTTGCACTATACAGTCACGTCACCCGTCAGATAGGTGGTTATCAGAGGGAAGCTGAACTGAAATGTGTTACTACGGGCTAATGTCCAAGCTTACCGAAGACTCGAATTTCTGTCTTGTCTGCCACAAGTGAAGTAATTCCCTGTTCTCTACTTCATCATTCTGATTGATTGTCACAAACCCACTTCTACTGAAGTGGTCAGGTATCCTTTAAACCCAATACTAATCTCAAACTACAAAACCTCTTCATTTAACATTCCTCATGGCTATTTGAGGAGCGAATAAATATCTTTCTGCTTTTCAGAAAAATGCCTCTGCAACTGAACCTCTTATTAAATCCTTAGATTAATAACAGCTGTCCTGTCATACAAATATTCTATTAGCATGAAAACAAAAGTTAGAAAAGGAGCCACTGCATCTTCCCCCTAAATTAAAATTATTACGAAGATCATAGGATACACAGGGTTTGCCTAGCACAAAAGCAATCTTTATTGAGTTGTACTGGATAATTAACAGGAGCAACAACAATAGTAACAGAATTGTAACACACTGCTTTCATACGTGCTAAGGCAAAACTTTACTTTGATCAATAATCTAAACAGATTTGCTTTATTCCATCAATTTTGCATTTTAGCACATTGCATCGCCCCCTTTAACCACACTCAGACCAGTGAAATGCTGCTGTTTCCTGTTTTCCGCTGGACTCTCCCACATTCCTGGCAATCCCTCACGTCTCTTACTTCATTAGTCCAATCCTTATTTCCTCTAATTCTTGTGATTTTACAGCAATGCATTCTGAAAGCCAAACAGCATGCTGCCAGAATCAGGTCACCCTTATTTTGTTAACACATGGTGCTGGCCAGTGGCACGACGAGGCAGGATCCAAATCCTGCTGGGATTTTAACCCCAAATAGCGATTCTCCCCACTCCCACCCATATACAGGACTTAAAGTGGCAAGTCTATATCAAGGCTGACAAAATTTTCATTGCCTTGATAGCTGAAGCTATACCTTTCGAAAATTCAGTCATTACTATTTATTAATCCCTTGTGGCTATGTTCAGAAATCCTGCTGCATTAATGCAAAGAAACAGAGAAATGCTGGCTGGAGAAGAACCCTCTGGAAGTCACCCAGCCTGAGCTCCTCTGGGGAGCTGACCTGTGCCAGCACTGGGTCAGGTCAGCCTGTGGCTTTGCCTCGCCAACGCAGCAGAGGCAGACTCAGCTTCTCTTTGAAATTGCCTCCCACCTTGCTTCCACGGACTAGTTTAGAAAATGGTAGAGTACATCTGCAATTTACTAGTGAACATCTACGTTACATATATATTTTTTCAAATAAAATGTGCAGGTCTGATTTTATACTAGTTCTGTTTTGTGTTTCACCTAGAAGACAGACAGCTTAAGAGCTTCACTGTTCTCAGGGTAAACCAAAGTTTTCCAGATTTGTTGTAAGAAACTTCTTGACTGCAGTTTCTCGTTTCTTCTTAAACTAGCCACCATGATCATGAACAATAGATTCTTCCCTTCCTTTTTGTGATTGCCTTTCACATATATTTATGTATATCACAAATACATACATTTGTATCCATATCCGTATATATGTATCAATAAATATAAAATCTTCATATAATGATATATGTGTATATCATGTATATCTGATATCTGTATATCTTTCAGTCTTCTTACACTAACTTCAAATAACATAAGGGAAACAACTTAGGAGAACGGTGTAGGAAGAACTCATGAGACTGTGAAGTCAAATATCACAAAAAGTAGGAATGGGGGTACAAGGAGTTGAAGACAGCAAGTCTGTTTTACCTGTGGAAAGAGGTTAGGGAACTTGATTGCAGGCTGTTTGCAGGCTACAGGGAACTATACTGGTAGAAGTCATTTGACACCATATATTCTTTAATTGAACAGATGAAAGCATGGAAGGACCAACTGCTGAACACTGAAGGCATCCAAGTTCATGTTAAAAAAGAAGGTGGAAATTTTTATCAGAGGAAGCACTTTACCAGTGGCGCAGATTAAAAAGGGATGGGGGACAATGAGTTGGGATGGGTCAACATTCGAATGCGTGACCTGCTGAAGACCTGTCTCTTGTGTCCCTGAGGATTTGTCTCCTTTCCTTCCAGCTATCTCAGCTGGGCTGATAAAATATATTGCCTGTCTCCCTCATCTATGTCCTGATTCTCACTCCAGTCACAAACTTTTGAGTCAGACTAGGGTTGGTGAAATTGTGTGGCCTGTGGTTATGGTAGAAACACCTAATGCTCCTTGGGTCTTTAAAAATCTGTTACTTGACCATGGGTTGCAAGAAGCCTCGGATGGGCAGATATATTTCCCCAATTTTTATGTTGTTTCTGTATATGGACAGCTCTTATTTCTTAGAACAGGTTGTAGATACACTCGATCTGCTGTTCTGTTACATCATCCTGCTACAGTAGCATTATATTGCTTTTCCCAGGACTGTTTGCCACTATCATTGTTCACTTCTGAACAAATTATATTTAGTGCTTACTTTATTAATATTGTCTACATCGATCTCTGAATATATTACAATCAAGAGAAGGGTTCCCTCCTTGAAGAATCATATTTACTTTTGATTTCTGCTATATAGTTATGACAATATTTAACTATGGTGACAGTCATATTATCAGAGTGAAGGAACTTACATCCTCAGCAGCCCCTCTACTTGCTCATCTTTGATTGCAGATAAATAGGGAAGGATGGTATCATAGGAGTACCTAACCATTTTCTTTCTCCTGTGTATGAATTATGGTTATGAATAAATGTTAGCTGTGTTGGTCAAAGACTTTGCCTTTATCCAAACCTCTTCAAATATAATTTCCACTATCCTAGTATGACCTCCAGTATTAGTCCTTTTTTTTTTTTTTCACATTAGTTATATCAGTTCCTAACAATCTCATCCCACGTCGCGCCAAGTTCAGTTTGACTCCAGCCTAAAAAAAATTGTCTGTCAAGATACTGCCATTATCTCAAACTTTTTTCTCCTTGCAATATGCTCAAATTCTTTAACAAGTTTCAAATATTCAGAAAATTCTATCCAGTATGTAAGTAGTGTAGGTGGAATTTAACTGCAAATGTACATAGTTATATTACTTAAATGATAGCAGGATTCGGTCCTTATTTTTTCAAAATTAGGTTTTGGTCCCTGATATCATTTGTTGTTCATTTTCTATACTTTCACATTCCTGGCTTTCAGGGTAACCCACACAAACTTTTCCTACAGAGATACACCCATTTGCAAATCACCCCCATCTGAACATTGTATAATTTCGTGAAGGTACTGCTTGTATAATCTACCATTGTCAAGATGCAAAGACTTAAATTATCTAAAGCAGTTTAATAAATATCCTCAAATTTGCCTATTGCTTTCCTTCATCTGGCTGTGCCCACCAAGTGTTATTTAAACTAGAGAGAGTAAAATTGTGCCCTTTAGCTTCAAATATATCAAAATGTAGAAACCTCATCAAAAGAGCCCTAGATCCATTTCATCCAGTCCTCCCTTTTCAAGGTCACATTAAACGCACTTATGATTACATATCCAAGCAATTTGTTTCTTCATTTCTCTGGTCTCTGGTAAATCTGATAAGTAACTCAATGGAAACTGCTGATGCATCAATGAAAGTCAAAGGGGTTGAAAAGCAGCAGTGTGATCCTTGTAAAAAGGGTCCAGAAAAGGGAATGAAGTACCGAGAAGAGAGCAGGTCTTTAAGCATTTAAAGTACGCTTTAAGCATTTAAAGTATGCTTAAAATCTCCAAAACAAGCTTAAAGGGCTCCCTTCATGAAGGAAAGGGAGACATCTAAACATGCTTTAACGATTTTCATGTAACAAATCCAAGAAAGGGAGCACACACTGTCATCAGCTCCCAGGTGTATCTCTCCTCACACTATTTCAGCCAGTTAATATTAGGCCATCAACATCTGACTGACCCATGTTTCGCTGCTCCTCAGAGGATGATGCCTCAGAGGACTTAGTGTACTTCATGGCAATCAAAATGGCAAAGACTGAACAATGCTACCAAAACGCTGGTTTTGGAAGAGGAAACTACCAAAAACTTACAGCTCTCTTTGAGAACATGAAACTAAAAACACTTTTTGCAGGAACTGACAAGCTGTCCCTGATGCAGGAAATAAGCACTGCTGAGATCTTAACAGATTCATATTGAACCAAGAAGAAAAGCAACTTGCATTACTGGATTTGCCACCATGGGTCTAAAGGCCATTAATAGGTCCGCACAGCGGAAGACAAGTAAATTAACATCTAATGCTACATATAGTACTAAGCCAGTAAGAAAGTCAGCCTCGCTGAGGCAAGGAACATACCCGTAAAGAAAGAGATTTCCTAGAATAAATGCCAATATTTACACCACAGATAAAGGAAAGAGGAAGAGGCCTGGAAGGTCGTTGAGAACAGAGATCCTGTCTGCCATGACCAGGTGTCTGAAGTTTTATTTTAAGTGTATCCACTTTAGGCAGAGGTTAGACAGAATCACTTCTTCACCAAGAAGGTTGTCAGGCACTGGAACAGGCTGCCCAGGGATGTGATTGGGTCACCATCCCTGGAGGTATTTAAAAGACGGGTAGATGAGGTGCTTAGGGACATGGGCAGATTTGGTATTGTGAGGTCAAGAGTTGGACTCAATGATCTCAAAGGTCTTTTCCAACCTAAATGACTCTATGGTTCTATGATTCCAAGATGAAACCCCCAGTTCTTATAATCAAACTTCAAGTGATAAATTCTTGTCTGGAGAGACTTTGGAGAACTTGATCTCTTAGGACAGATAAGGAGCAGATGCAGAAGGCAAAGGACAATCACGGTCTCTGCTTCCCAAACCCCCAGTCTTTGGGAACACCTCTTCTAGCAGATGTGGGTTTTTTGGTTGGTTGGTTGGTTGGGTTGGCTAGTTTGTTTGTTGGGTTTTGGGGTTTGTTGTTGTTGTTTGTTTTGGGGTTTTGGGGTTTTTTTCCTTTTATCTCTACAGCTCAAAACTCAGAGCTGCAATAGACATGAACAACTGTGTGCATGTTACATTTTAATAGTCTGCTCTTTTACTTTCTTTTATTTCTGGTTAGTTGCATAAAGTAAGGAAGGGACAGTTCTTATTATCTTTTCCAAATAGCAAAACATTCCAGTTTTCCTCAAAAAGAAAATGAGGATTTTTTACATTTTGTAGGTTCTGGCTGATCTTATTTTGAATTCTCTGCTGCACTGATCATGTCAGTTTATGTGGATCAGTCATATCACTCATTTGTTGCTAAGGTTATGCCTTGTATCGTTCCTGGATCACTGACACTGATTTCTGAACTGTACAGAAGAAAAACAACAAAAGAGAAGATGTTGTTAACAGTTACTTTTGATATAAAAACAGTTTATAGCAAGCCACTGAAAGCCCAGGATCAGGACCCTCAAAGCTATTTTCAAGGCTCTGTGAGCACTCAGAGCACATACATTGTCTCTGTTCTAAAGAACTGCAGTCTAAGATTAGCACTAGCAGAGGCACACAGGTGGGAGAACATTGGCAAACAAAATACTACCAGGAAGAATAATAGGTAGCAGTCATAGCTTAATCAACAGCCTGACTCTTGTCAAGTGTGTTTTGTAGGCATCACAGTAAAGGGGGATTTTTAGGTAAGATAATGAGGGTATCTGTGCCTGTTACAGGAAGCTTCTCTCAAGTCTGGGAAGACATGAAGATGCCTGATTGAAATCAGATAAGACTCTGGGAGGAGCCAGCACCAGAGGCTAGTGGGAGGCAGTAATTGACCTGAATATGTGATGAGAAGTGGATAAACTACCAAAGGCTTTGAAAGTCATGTAAAGAAAATTTGCTTGTTAGTGAGGTATTAGTGGAGGAGTGAGATATGGAAAGGGATGCACAAAGAAGGGATTAAGAGAGAAGGGGGTCATGGCCACAACAGCAGGCTATGGAAATGTGTGGTCACATTTGGGTAGATATAGTGCAGCTTCCAAGGCTAGAAAAATGTAGCTGAAACAAGACAGAAACCTGGCTGGTAGTATTAGCTGCTAAACCTGCCGCGATCCACTCCTAAGCAGAGGCAGCTTGGGAAGTGAGATAACTTCACCTGAGGTTTTTCCAGCATCTTACATGGGGCTTAGGATTTTAGAGTAGAAATCCACCATGATTTAGTGCTCTGTTTTAAATATGAGAGAGGCTGTGAGTCTTGGAGGGATATGCAAGGGCGTTCTCCATCCTCCTTCCCAGTGCCAGGAGTATAAGCAGGGTGGGGGAACAGAAGTTCAGGCACCCGTGCAGGTGTGGAGAAGGCAGCTTGTAAGCGAGGGGGAGAAAGTTCATGAGTTGGATGAAAAGTCATGAATTAAGTGGATGTGGGGACTATAAGGAGAGTAAACATTGAGGAAGGGGCATGACAAGATTTTACCAAGGAAGAAAAGGAAAACCCGTGAAATTCACAACAGAAATATAAAGCTACAAAATAAGGTTGTCTGATTCTGCTCCCACAAACACAGACATGATCTTGCAAATGAGGACAAGATCACATCTCAATTTTTTAAAACCATTAACATTTTAACGGCTACACCCAGAAGCAAGGTATTTTTAAATCAGCTCAAAACCTTTATGTTCTATTTGAGACCTGAATCCTTTAAGACTGATTTTTTTCTTTAATGAAAAATAAAACTTACCTTTCTAAATAGAGATCACATCTGTTTTACAGTTGACTATTCCTTTCCCCAATAAACACACATATACACTAGACATGAAGAAATGCAGTTTTACAGGCTTCTATGAGACCTGTCGGTTAAACAATCTTTGGATAATGAAAAGATTGGAAAGTAATAACAGGCCACAACCTTCAATGGCATTGGCTACAGCTTCCTTAAATCATTGGGTCGATGCTGATCTGACGCTTTTTTGCTTGGTTACTTTTCTCAAAGTCAGATGAGATACAGTTCTGCTTCCAGCCAGTGGGATTTACCACTCACTTGTATTTGGCAGAAGCTTAAAGTGACACAATTTTATTTATCTACCTCTCCTGAGCCTTTTGCTTCTCAGAGTCTTTGTTTCTTTCCTCAAAGAAAGAGCTACACACAGAGCAGTGGTGATACTGATGGCCTTTGCTGGCTGGATTATTTTTTGGTAGAGTGGATTTCACACTTTGCAGCATCTAGACCAATGGTTTCATAACAGCTTCACTCCAAAACCAGATGATGTTAGATTTAATCGGTTTACAGAAACTGTCACTTGTCACCAGAATGAGATCTTCAGCTGTGCACTACCTTGCAAAGTGCTGCTGAGAGTAACTGCGCATATTCCAATTCCCTCAAAGGACCTCCTGACCTTGCAAAGCATTTGGACAATGCCATGGTCATTTGCTACTGCTTTAGTCTTGCTGCCCTACTCTGCTGATGAAAGTAGGCCTACAAGATCATCGTGGCCTTCAAAATTTCTTCTTTCCCTGAATTTCCGCATGTTGTTAGCACCTCTCTCTAAGCCTCTTGCTAAGCAGAACAGACAACTAAATTTTCCAATTAAGTCTCATACTGCAGAAGAAACTGTCAACTAGTAAACACTGACATCCTAAAAGGACTCAAATTAATGGATAATGTGTTTTATTAAATTAGCAGCCCAAATCTGCATGCCAGCAAAAGCTTCTAGCTTCTGATTACCTCCGGGAACAAAGACTAGAGCATGCTTATAAATAGTGGCAGTGGGCTTAGCATATGTTACCTTCTTTCCTAGATAAATATTAATTAGCCATGCAGAAGAACCAGATCCTTGGTAGGAAGAAATCTTTGTAGCTCCCCTTAAATCAATGTTGATGTGCTGATTTCACAAGGAAAATATTTGATTCTTAATTTTCAGTGATTTTACTTCTTTGCTGTGATTCACTGTGTTGCACAAGTTTCCACCAAGCTTTCTGTGTTAGTAGCTTGTTGCTTTAAAAATGTGTGCAGACTTTTTTTAAAAAACACTGAATTCAATGTTTCATTTCTGAAAACTTGATATTTAGGACCTGTTTGAAATCAACTCTGGATCCTGAAAGGAAACCCTTACAGATTTCATCCTCTAAAGCAGAGAGAAAGATCTGAACATACTGAAGTGGGCCAAAGCTTTAAAACTGATCTAGGTCCATATCTGAAAGTGGAGGATTTGTTTTCTGCCAGTTCTGAGCACAGAACATGAGACTTTTTTCATTTGAATCCCTACAGAGTCTAAACGCAGGGTTCTCTGCCTTCATGCTCAACGGGTGCTCTTCTTTTTTTTTTTTTTTTTTTTTATTTTTCCTTATGCGACAGGCAGGAGTTAAAGGTTCTGCCGTCGACTTTCAGTGCTGGTAGACAGCTGTGCCTTTATGTCGTACTGTCATGGCTATTTCCTGTCTCATTCCCCAATGGATCTGCATGTATTTCATTGCAGACAGATCCTGGTGGGTTACAAACACTTCAGGTGTACAACTGGGGACTGCCTGAACTGTAGGGCTGTTTGTTCAGCCAGACCCTCTGCCAGCAAAACAGGAATTTGCACAGATTTTAGTGTGAGTTAGAGGCACCAGCAGCCTGAGATGGAAACCACAGTAACGAGGAGGTTTCCTCTGCTTTGCAACGAAGCAGGAGAATAATGGGCAGCATGGAAGGAGAGGAGATGGGGCAGGACTGAAGTGGTTTCCTGTGGAGCATCTCCAGGAACATCATTAAAGAGCAAACCCCTTGTAGCTGAATGAGGAACAGTCACCAAGCTCAACTGCTGCCTCCATGAACTGAAATGGACTTAATGATCTTAAAGGTCTTTTCCAACCTAAACGATTCTATGATTCTACAAAATGTGTCAGGATGGGTGCAGTGCCTGGAGATGAAATGGTAGAGACAGTGTAAGGGAGGATTTGAGTTTCTTTTTGCTTGACCTCAGTTGCCTGCTTAAAGAGTAATTGAATACTCTTTGAGGGGTATGAGTGCATTTTTCATCAACTGTGCCTGACCAGTATGAAGAATAAGGAGATAACTCGATCTAGCTTTATTCCCTTGGGTCGAGAAACTCTGTGTACATATGTGCCTATTGAGCCCATGTGCTTCTTTCTTTTTCTGGGTCCTTAGAGTCAAAATCAAAACCAGGCCCAGCTGTTTCTTATAATTAAATTTCGGTAACTCAAGCTGGGTGTTTTTATTTTGACTAGTGACTTAAAAGTGTTGGCATTTAAATGGCCTCAGCTATATTTCAAAGTTAACATTGAGAAACTTCACACATATATTAGCGTTATTTGTCTGTTGGCAAACTCAACAAAATGCCACTGTGTTGATTTACATAGTGAAGGTTATCTTTGCTAACAGAAGGACTCAGAATTCCATTATTTAAAATATGAGGATGAATCTCACCACAGTGCAGGAGGCTACAGATGGCATTACACACAACTTGCCACCTGAGTCAAGGGGAGAGGTGAAGTTTGTATTGTGCACTGAGCCCTGCGTTCAAATATACTTAAAAGATCAAAAAGCCAAAACCTACACAACATTATCTGTGGCCAGGACAGATCTGACTGTAGGATGAGGACGTTTCCTTTCTGGTACTTAGGTTTGTTTCTATGTGTCTATCTTCTCTCTCTGATTTATTTATAAGTCACCGATGACATTTATGCCATACATGGGCAGTTTGTGATGCAATAAACCAGTAATAGGCTCAGTTTTCATTGCAGTTTCTATATTTGGGTATTTTAGTGCATCAAAGTCTGGATATAAGAAGTATTAACAGTCTTACGCCAGCAGAAGGAAATTAATGTTATGCCTGCCTCTGCACAGAAGCCAAAAGCTTCGGGAAATAGGATCTCTTCCCATAAGCACCTTTTCAGATCCAGTTAGGAGACGGGAAGGTAAACAATGAAATGCAAGCTTCAGGGTGACTGCACAGCAGTGAGATGATTGTTCATAGGATCATAGGATCATAGAATTGTCAAGGTTGGAAAAGACCCTTAAGATCATCGAGTCCAACCGTTAACCCATCACTGCCAAGTCCATCTATACCATGCCCTCAAGCACCGCATCGATCCGTTCTTTAAACACCTTTAGGGATGGAGATTCAACCACTTCCCTGGGCAGCCTGTTCCAATGCCTGACCACCCTTTCGGTGAAGAAGTTTCATGTGACAATACATATGATTCACAGTATGTTTCTGACCAGCACTCCAAGACTTATTGATGATTTAGGTAGGATCTGGTTCCTGCTTTCATCAAGCCTTGGCCCAGGGGAGCCCAGCCGTGGCATGAGCCTAAGTGCAGCTTGGCTGGGCAGAGAGGAAGAGCAATTTTTTTAAAACCTGAACACCTCTTGCTCTGACACAAATCCTGGGAACCAACATGCGCACTGTAAAGAGGGCAGCAGTTCCAGTGCCTGGGTGGGGACACGTCTTCTGCCTGCCCCACCAGCAGCGACGCACAGCTCCAAGTCCATGACATGGAGCACCATTGAGCAGCTGGCTTTACTTTCTTGCGGCAGCTATTCCTAACCCGAGACTGAAACCCCAGAGAGAAGCATGGGGAATCCTTACTGAACCTGCCCAGGAGGACCAGGCGATCCTTGTGGGAAGCCAAGTGAAGTCACCGCAGCTAGACCTGGCATGCCCTGGGTGAATGTCCTCCTGACCACCAGCAGCAGTGCTACGCAACCGAGTGAGAAACGAGGGAGCACAGCAGAAGAAACCAAACAAGGAAGGAGAAAAGCATCTTCTTGCCAAGATGAAGATGGAAGCAATGAATGATGATTTCTGGTGAATAATAACCCAGAATTAATGGAGAAGGGCAACTGCAAAAGCTGCGCACAGAAGACAAACATTTTATAACAAGGGTAAACAGTGACATGAGTAGGGTGGCCAGAACTCATTGCCCATTCACACACTACTTGTCTGCATTACGTGACATAGCTGATGGCAGTGGCTAGGGCTAGAACATTACCCTCCGAGGCTCTATAATTTTATCAGAAGAGCCTTTCCACAAGAGGAAAGCTGTTCCAAAACTGAATGAAGGACTAGGTTTTCCTCTTGTTATTATTGCTGTTTTAAATTTAAATCAGTCTCAGATATGTAGCTCTATTTGGGAATAATGTTGAGCTACGGAGGCTCGGGGCAGCTGCCAACTTAAGCACAACTAAATTAAGCCAGAAATGTCGAGCAGAAGTGGAAGCAATAGCATACTGTATTAGAAACCAGGATTATAAAATCTCTGCCCATCAAAGAGACCGGAAGAATGTTGATAACTCTATATTATTATATTTAATGCAGTAAAGCCTAGAGTCTCCGACCAGTCACCAGGCTCCACTGGGCACAAGGAGGCACCACAAAATAAAAACATGGAAACAAACCAAACCCTGTCCCAAGCCCTTTTGGGAAAACAGAAAAGCTTATTGACATTTTATCTTCCTACCAGTTTGGTGAATGTAGGCAAAGCTTGACTACCACACTTTTGATTAATTCAAGGCAATCCTCTCCCTACCTCACTTCTTGAGACAACTAAAGAGCGGATCTGGGAATGATTTTACAAAATCTCAAGCAGTGTCACTGCTTTTTTCATCTCAGGGGACCTGTGCGTGCTTAGTGCATTCCAAGAGAGGGGCACCTTGCCCAGTACTGAAATAGGGAGAGAAAGGGCTGTCCCTGCAGGGCTCTCGCTTTCCCACACTGCTGTGCAGTCCTGGCTCTGCCGCAGTTCGAGGCTTCTTTTCCTAGTTTCCTCACCCCTCTGGGCCAGGATATCCTCTCCAGCCTCCCCTTGCAGTCCTTGATCTGCATCCTCTCAGGTGTGCCAGTCCCTCTTGCTCAAGGTTGACCAACAGGGTGCTGAGGTTTCTCACCCTGCCCACAAGCTCAATGCCCCGGGCAGAACAATGCAGTGCCTATTACTGCTTGGCCTAGGAAACACAGGAGCACGGGGGAACAGTTTGTTCTCCTGCTACAGGAAAAACCATCCAGGAGAGGACAGCAGGGAGGGGACTGCTGACAGTTCACAGGGAGCACAGGCAGGTAGCAGTGTCTGCAGGTGTGCACAAACATGCCTGCAGACTTAAAACCTGGCCTCCTCTTTGCTGGATTTGTCACGGCATCTTTGGGAGATTTACTCGAGGGCTGGAGCACTGACATTTCACTGAGCTCGGAATTAGCCTGACTCAGCAAAAAGCAAGCTGCACCTCCTTTTGTGTGCAAACTTTCCTGCGGTTGCAGAGAACAAACGCCGGCGGGAGCTGCGGGACCCGGACAAATGTGTGCTCCCAGTGCACCTCCTGCCACCGCCCCCCGAGCAGGGAAGGATCCCGCTGCAGGGCATGTCAGGGCTGCTCAATCACGAAGCGCGTTTCCAAGCGCCTCAAGAAAAAAAAAAAAAAAAAAAAAAAAAAAAAGGGAAAGAAAAAAACCCCAAACCGTAAGAAAGCCTAAAAAAAAAAAGGGTAAGAAAGCCTGAGCCCAGGAGGCGCTGGGCTGCTAAAAGTTTAAGCGTAAAGCAGACGCCGTGACCCGG
>KL256408.1:0-16167 GCA_000699545.1 Podiceps cristatus
ACATTCTATGATTCTATGATTCTATAAATATGACAGCCCAAACCTCAGATAGTATAGAAGGCTAGAGACAAGGTTCATTAGATGAAATAATCATACTCTCGGCAAAGACATTAAGAAGATTGAAATGCAGCACAGGGGTCTGCCATTCAAGCTCTTCAAGAAAGTACCAGAAAGGAAAAAAAATCCCAGGTCCTGATAATTTTGTACATATAAACACACTTCTGATGGTTTTCTTACCTATATAGTGCATGTAGAAGTTGAGCTAACTCTTGGGCTAAAAGATTTAACTCTTCTCTTACTGGTTTTCTGACATGCAATAATGTAAAAATACTTAACAATTGCAATTAACATGTCATTGTAATTACAAAATATCATCAGGAGAGGAAACGTACATACAAAGAATGGAAATACTGATATTTCACATTTTCCGCCTATACCTAAAAGTTTTATTCATGTTCTTTGGAATAAAAGGGTATCAAAATATCACAGAAGAATCAACATTAGAAACAAACATCATAAACTATGTCTTCAGCCTAACTGCATTAGGAAAGAGACAATAAAGAGTCAGTTTATAAGAGCAGACTTGAGGATAAAATTTAAGATTTACCAACATAAACAAAATTACAAGCTGTCTTGGTTTATCAAAACTAGTTTTCTGGAAATTCATGCATCAAATGCAATAGCACATTTCAATTCACTTATATGAATCTAAAAACTTCACATCATCATGATAAATGGATACCAGTATTTTTTAAACTTTATGTCTCTGGATTATGAAGATTAATATCCACATTCTCTCGTGCATAAATTAACTACAAAAAATGATAGGCTGAAACTGATTCTCTGTTCTTAAGAGATACAACAAATCTAAGAACAATGGTATTATCATTTATAATGTTTCATAATTGCAATGACTTTTTTTATACATTAACCCTTATTTTCCTTTATAAGGAACAGACCATCATTTAAACTGGCTATTTGCAATCTTTTTCACTTGTAAAGACCTGATTTCATCTCTTTGTCTTCTGTAGTGCTAGCTTTCCTTTGAACACAGTATCACATACAAATAAATAGAAAAAATAAAACAAAACTAAAACAAACAAAAAATCCAAATTCATGAAGACAGGTGAATATGAAAAGGAGAGACAATACACTTCAAAAAATAAGAACAGCATCTGATGACCAATACAGCCCGTCCCAAGCAGCAGCCAGGGAGCAGGGATATTCCCCTGCAGCCATCTCAGAACAGCAAGTTCCAGAGACAGTTCGAGGGAACAAACAGCCAAATGAACAAACTGGCCTGAAGGGGTGGAGGGGAGGGAAGGGAGTATAACAAGAAGGGAACCTGAACAGAACACAAATTGAACAAGGAACCAGGGGAGGAGAGTGGGGGCAATGGCTGTCCCTCACTTATACTGGACATGCCATCTATGGCATGGAACACTCTCTTCGGTCAGTTTGGATCAACTATTCTGGTTGTGCCCCTCCCACGTTTTTGCACCTGCACATTAGCAAAACTCATGAAACTGCAAAATGTCCTTGATCATTCAGCGGCAACAAACAACAGCAGTGTACTATCTCCATTTTTCACATACTAAATCCAAAACACAGGAGCTGCTGAAGACAAAACTAGCTCTGTCCTGGCTGAAACCAGGACAAAAGAGTCACAAGCTGATATTTTCATGGGGAGCTCAGTTCCTTCCCAACCTCTTAGCTATAGTTCCCTTATTCAGTTTATTTTAAGAAGAAAAACGTAACATCTACTCAGCAGATCACTGAAGAACAAGCATGACACTTGAAATTAAACAAAGTACATTAACGTGTGCCAAACGGTTCTACCAAAGCTTACAGAAAATGCTCTACACCTAGTTTAGAGCAAATATATGTTTACTTTTTTTGACCTCACGATACATAGGCCTACACATCACTGCTACTTAAGTTAGTTTCTGCTTTTACTTACTGTGAAATATTGTCACTTATTCAGCTGTGTTCAACCAAAGAATATAAAAGTAGCTGCCCAATGACAGTTTCACCCTTCTCTCCCCCATTATTATCAGAATGTCTATTCTCCAAGAGAAGGAAATTTTGAAAAAATACCTGAAATGTGATGTTTAAATGAATCATAGTTGTATAGTTAAAAAGAAACAGCTCAATTATTCTGAAAGAATAATTTTAAACCTCATGAGATTTCATAGTAATTATAGAGATTCATGTGTTTAATTCATTAGAAATTGACTTGTTTCTTTCCTTTATTAACAGCTCTAGCAATACCTGCAGAAATTTCAGTCCAACAGGAAATATTTGCACCTTCCCAGGCCCTATGAGCAATAGGAAAGTTCATAATCAGCTTCCATTAAAGGCTAACTTGCACAGGGGGAAAAAAAAAGAAAAAATCCTCTGGTTATTTTTTTCTCTACTAAGATGTTGCAATACACGTAGGAGAGTACCTCAATGAATAACCAGGTCACAATCACTAGGCCAGGTATACCAAATGACCACTGTAAAACAAGAACAACTTTAATGCTCTGAGGAAAAGCCTGTATCCAGCATCAGCAGACTCAGAAAGGGCCTGAACAGCCATCGCTGCTTAAAGTTTTTGCACTGTAATATCCACATCCCGATGAGAAGAAAAAACCACTGCTCAGTTATGGGGACTGCAGTCCAGTAGCTTCCAGTTATATCACATGCTTACCACAGTAAGCATGATATTTTTGAAGATATAAAAGTTAGCTTTAGAGCAATAAATATCCAAACTAAGCCCTGTTTTAGACAAGAGTCCACCCTAATGTTTAGTGAGCAAAAAAAATTTGGGAAATAAACATAGGTCTGACATCACGTACAATGGTTTCAAACTACTGACATCTGCAGACCTATTCATGTTCTATATTGCTGCATAAACCAAATAATCCTCACAAATGGAATAAAGCCCAATGGACATGCCCAGAGAAAAATGGGCAAGCACAGGAGCCCGCTGGCCATAAGGAAACACAAAAGTTAAACCACATTTAATGAAGATGAGACACGTTTTTCCTTCCTGTCCATGTTACACTAACTTAAGAGAAGTTAAAAACTTAGAATTGGGATCTTTAAACTGCAACAAGTAGAACTGTTTTCTATCTTCTGTTTAAAGTTAAAAGACACTCACTCCTTCAGTAAATACAGTTAACCGCTATCAAAGGCCTCTTCAGTGAAGAGATTTCTAAGTACATTTTGTTTGACAAATACTTGCAACTCTTAAAATTCTGGAAATGCTGCAGCATATTCCACCGTAACTGGAACACAGATAACGTAAGAATCTCCTGTTTCATGTATATACACACTGATATGCACTTCCTTTTCTAGAAGGAGACTTCTCACAGCTGCAGAGAGAATTCTGAAACAGAGCTAAATGAACCCATGAGGATGGATAAATGTACCCACTGTAACACACCCGTCATGCTTCATACACCTAGTTTGCTCAAGTAACTGCTACCCAGCTCTACAGCATGCAGAGTAGAAATGCCTGCTATGCAGAGACATTTTAAATGGAAGCAACAGCTTCACAAAACCTTTCAGAATCTAATCTGCCACTGTTTTCAAAAAAAAAAAAGTATATAAAAGAATAATCAGATTATCATACCTGATACAGCAAGAAAATCGTCAATGCTTGTTATATCATCCACAGCTTCAGTAAGAACATGGATATGATTCTCCCATGTACTCCTATACATCTCCATGTTGTTTTTCACAACTTGACTTTTTGGTCTGGCAGCAAGAGCTAAAGCAGCATTAATAACCTGTACAAAAAATAAACACAAAACCCAACATCAAAATCATTATAACTTCAGAAATAAAATCTTATGTTTTACTTAAAATTGCAGCACAACATTTCTATTGTCTAAGCAAAAACACTGCTCAGTTCTTGTTTCTGTTCTCACCAGGAATACTAGTCAGATGTTGTTTAGGCTAACTTCTATTTTAGTTTCATAAATTTAGAAGCTAATAGACTAGGATAGTAAAAATCCCAACATTTTCTTTTCAGATGGAAAATTCATACTATTCCAGTTTGCAAGATATTAATACAGGAAAGTTTTTACTTGCACACACTTAAGGCATGCACATATCAGTACTGCATGCATCACTTCAGTTTTGAGTTTAAACTCTTTAACAATTGTTTTCACAGAGCTTATTATGGAGTGTATTCACTGAAAGCGCTATTACCAGCCTCTGTTATGTAAAAGCGGAAGGTCTTACCAGGACAACAGGTATCTCTTTTAGGATCAGTGGCATGGGACATAACACATACTACATCTACATAAAAGTGGCAGACTGATATTTCTAAATCAGTTAGGCCTAAAAATAGTGACTATGTTCACATGAAGAGGGTAGATGGCATCTCTCCCAGGAAAGAGTAATTGAAGATGGAAATATTGGATCCTAAAGTGATTACTTCTATAGACACCTCTTCAATCAGGTAATTAGCTAGAGGTTTCCTTCCCTTCCCCCCCCCCCCAGCTTTCTGTTCATGTTATATCTACAAACATTATTTAAATTAAACTAATGGATATCCCAGGTAGAAGCTGAACATCAACCTTACACTAATCTTTTTTTCCCACTTCCCAATATTGCTTATTTATCAAGGGGAGAATGGTTTCAATAAGACAAAACACCATGTAAAGCAAACATAGGAAGAATAAAAACACTAATCCCCAGTGCTGACAGTATACATTCATGAAACATTATACATAACATGCCACCGTAATCAAGTCATTACACCAAAGAATAGGAACTAGGAAATTCCTCATCCTAAAACCATCTGATGTGCATTTACAATAATATCAATCCTTTTGACCCTGTTCTGAATCATAAGCAAAATTTGTAATCGGTTTTTTGTTGGTTGATATTTTTACATATCACATGAACTTAGACAGCTAGTAAATTCTAAATAGTAAGAAGCTTAATAATATTTGTGCTCTCATAATGAAGGAACATACACAATTAGGCTTTCATAAGAATACTGCTGGGACTGTGTCTTTTCCACTAATGATTTTGATAAGGAAGGATAGACCATGCACTTATTACTTTACCAGGCAGCTCAAGGAGGAGGAGAGTATGCAAATATAATGAAAAAAAAATGATAAGATTTCTTCAGCAACTCCACAAGTGATCTAAAAAACTAGAATTCTGTTCCATGAGTACAAATATAAAAGCATCCTATTCTACAGCAAGACAAAAAAAAAATTGCATCAGGCAAAACAAATTTAGAATTGGAACCAAGTGGGCAGGTAGCAACAAAAATGCATCTGCATTTACAGTGCATCAGTCAATAAATTCAAGTCCACCATGCCAAGTAGTTCCAAAAAATAAGGCACTGTCAGAGAAACCAACAGTCTGGAAATAAATCAGAAGAAATACCTGAAAAAAAGAAAAAAAAGAAAAAAGAGGAAAGTGTTTTGCTCTACTTTTGCACTGTTCCTTTTTAAATACCCTATCCATTTCAGGGCACCATATTCATAGAAAAAACACAAAGAGTTCCTCTCCCACTGAAGACAGAAGAGCATCAGTATCATCATCATAGACCTAAAAACCCACAAAATTGTGAGACAAGACAGAAAAAAACTGAAGTCTGTCGAGAAAAGGAGAGAGCCTGAAGAGAAACACAGAGTAGCTGCAAAGATGAAATTAATAAACTACTCTGTGTATCATCAAAAGAAGAATCTTTAAATTGCAGGAAGAGAAAATTTAAAAAAAGAACACAACAAAGAACTCCAAATCAATCAAACAAGTACTAACTCAACTTTTTTTCAGGCAAAAAGCTCTCCATTTACCTTAAATTCTCTAGCACATGAAAACTAATTTGATTAAGATTAAAACATCAAGCACACTAATTGCTGAACTGAGAAATATGTAATCTGTTGCATATAATAGCACCAACATACAATCTTACACCAACATACTAGAATGAATTACTGAATATTTTCATAAAATAGGAATGGAATTATCATAAATGTGTCACTTAATTTTAAATAATAACAGAATAAACATATTTAAGCACTGTTTAAATGTTGTCTAAATGCAACCAATCAGGAGTCTCACCACCTCAGAATTACTACTGAATTAGTGGCTATCTACACCGTAGAACCTTCCTATTTTGACGAAACATCTGCAAAGTTATGCAGAAAACCCCAAAAGACACCTAAGTTGTCGTTCTCCCACTTTCCAGATTATTAATATCCAAATTATTTAATTCATTATGTTATAATCAAAGGCACTTTTACAGCTTAAAAAAAGCTAAATTTGTTTATTCAGTTCGTAGGTGGGGAATAAGCAAGCAGCGCTGGGCGCAAGGGGAGCATCTGCTCTACCAACAAGCGCGCCCCTCGTTTCACGTTCAAGTTTTTTATACAATTCTAATCATACACATACATATAGTTTCCTAACAGTATGCAATCTATTTCAGAGAAGTCTCAACCCAGCTTCGGTTATTTGTTGTGACATATCTTTTCCTTAGTGCACCTGCATGATGTCAAGTGGGGGTCTCAAAAAGTCCCTCTGGTGGTCATTATCCATACTGAAGTCTTCCTCAGTGTGTCTTCTCGGTAACCTGTTCTTGCCAAGTCTACAAAGTTTCTAATCTGGTTAGGCAATTCTGACTTTGATAATCTGGTTAGGCAATCCTGCTTAGTTATACATTTACGACGGCTCTTTCCATACTATATTGGGTAATGAGAGCAGCTCTTCTCCATTTCTTTTAACACAAATCATAACCTAATATACCACAGCTTTTTGACAATGAATTCTTCCTTCGCACAGCACCATGCAGCTACCTTAAAGAACGTACTATCAAAGTACCCGTATTTGGAAAAGAACTTAAAATTTTAGTAAAGAACCAAAGTAAACAATCAAGTTAATTCTGATTAAAGGCAAAAAAAATGCATGCTGTAGGAAAGAAGTGCTGAACAGTTGAGCAATTACAGTTTGAAATCCTGAGTCTGTGCAGACTTTTCTTTAAAGCTGCAGAGCTTGTTTAAAAATAACTGATGATAACAACAACAAATTAACCACTTGATCTGCACCTTAGAGAACATAGAATACTTTATTTTTAAAATAAAGATCAAAAGCACCTGAAAATCCACCACTGCCAGCTATGGTTTCAGCAGTTTGCCTATGAAACATTTTTTTTTTAAAAAAGTACATCTCACAAGCCATACAGTAGACATATATTGTAGCCTGATTTCATGCAGTATCTTTAAAACAAAGCCACAGACTTTTAAAATAATTGATGTTACAAGGAGGTGACAAAACACTGCTCTAGCCAGGCCCAGGAAGGACTTAGAACTGACTACTCTTCCATTCTGATTATAATTTGGTTTATGCTAAACACAGTTCACCCATAGTTTTCAGGCATTCTTTCAATACAGTGCCTTTGTTACGCATTACACAATTTTATTTTACCCATACTCCAGGACCTACAAAATCTGCAGCAAATGCATTTATCAGCTTTATCATCTGGCCGCAGATCTGTCTTGATGGTAGTATGATCCTACCCCTAAAAGCAGGCACACCATTTACATCTCTTATGTGAAAAATACAAACCCAATTCCCTACTCCCATTTATTGCTTTTTTTAAATGCAATTGCCAAGAAATATATACAGTTAAAATACTGAATGTGCAGAATGTGCCTTATATTTTAGTTTGTAAATAACATTCTCTCCTCCAATTAAATGCAGAAGAGAATCATAGTAACTTCCATGGATATTAGAAGAGAAGCTCTCCCAAATAAATGTTGAGTGCAGCTTGAAGCACTGCTAAAATTATGCATTTCTAACATCTGAAATATAGTAATAGCACAGCAATGCTGACATAGATGTAAATGTTGATCTTTTATACTTCATCAGAATGTAGCCATTAAAAATGAGTCACTAGGGTCTTTGAAGCCTTATTCAAAGACACCAACAAAGGTGCCTACCTCCTAGGCATAAGCAAAGTAGCGTAATAAACCCTCTGCCTACATTCCCACATGCACTATTTATTTGCAGTACCACTTTAGAAACGTAGGGTCTCTTCCTGCAGACATTTATTTATGCTTGGATAGCCAATTGCTTCCGGCTTGTCGAGTAAGTCAATGGATCACACAAGCTGCTGAAGGTTTAAATTTCCATTTATGTACATTGCTTCTACTGAAGACTCTGCAAGTACAGATTTTTTTTTTTTTTTTTTTTTTTTTTGCCAAAGAGTTAATGCAGGAAATTTAAAGGCTTATCAAAGTTCATTTTTATAAAGATAAGTGTTCGGCATTTTCCTCTGTTATAGTACTACCTTTGGCACTAAATACACACTTTGAATAAATACTTCAAAGTAGGCGATAACACACTATGCTAAAGCCAGTCTCAACAGGCTTGCAATTTCACCAATAACACAAACTACTTCCTCTATTAAAACAAATGCTTAAAATTCAAATGATCCAACTGTAAGCAGTTTATGAACTAGGCTTCACATCATCTTTTCAATTTTGTTACCACGTTTATCAGGACCTGTGGTGATGGAGTCCACTGCTTAAGGTTTCTATTAGTTTGAAGGTGCTTCAGCAATAGAATAAAATGGAAGGTTTTATTTGCTAAGACAACTTTATTTCTAATATGTAAGGAACTGCATACTGTCTATTCCAAGTGACTTGGTAAATCTAATAAAAAATCCCACACATGCACAAATACAGAGACAAACTAAAGTAGGAAAGACCCTGCACTAATATCCCTTCCCTTTCCTTTATTCCCCTTAAAACAGACTGAGCTTTCAGTTCCTAAACACTATTCTCCCAGGTGTATACTACAGGCACATGGCCACCTTATTAATGCCTAACTTTAACTCCCAGACATGGAAAATGAGGATGAAAACATGGTGGCTCAAGACTTGCCCACAGAGCATGTTTTTAAATAACTCTGCCATTGGTACTTCAGAAGCATCACTTCTGGTAACAGTACATATCACAGCCTTCAGCTCCTCACAGAAATTTCTGTGGATAAAAGCAACTCTGTCAAGCATTAGCTCAGCGCCGAAACCTCTTTGCTTGAGAGACAATTCTGCCTGTGATGCTCTTTCTATATTAACTGTTGAATACACCATCAGATCATTCAGTGTAGTAATAGTGTACGTCCCTATATTTTTTTTAAATAGTATTAACAGTTTAACCATTTTCGGAACTGGCAATTTTAGGAATTAGTAGAAACTATTTCCTTTGTCCTTCAGACAAGACTGATGGTTTGGTTTTCAAAGGCACGAGCCATACTGATAAGCATTTATACTTATATAATTCATCCTACTCTACCACAAGCTTTGTTTTCATCAGCCAGAACACAATATGTCACAAGAAAAACAAAAATTTCGGTAAACACATAGAACAAGAATGTATAAAGCAAGCAACATTCTTAATATTGGGTGCTTATAGCTATTCTAAAATTATATGCAGAAAACGTACAATGTAACAATAATAGGACAATGCCCATGTACACAAATAAATGGGAGAGAGTTAAAAAGCAGAGAACAATAAGCAGAAGAGAATAATAAAACCAACATCCCCAATAAAATATATTCCAAGTTATCTTCTGCTTTCTAAAAAAGGAAGAAACAGTTCAAACTGTTCACATTCGTCCTGGAAAAAGGCATAAAAAGACTTTGCAAGATACCTTAGCAGATCAGTATATGTCGGTACACTAGCAATGAGAATGCAACCTTCACCATTTTGGTCTGTCTATTACTAGCAAACCTTTACATTGCAGATTTTTTAGAGGAAAGACTGTAGATTTTTTTATAGAAAGGACTAGTAGTACTGGTAGCATATATAAATGGTAGTATACAAGCAAAGGGATATATGACAATTTTCAAATTCAAATAAAGGTAGCTGCCAAGAAGAAATAAAACTGCCATCTTTGCCACCAGAAATAGGTCAGGAAGTACTGGACAGAACTATAGCAAGAGAGAAGGTTGTTTATGGTTTTGTATTGGTTTTTATTGTTGGGTTGTTTTTTTCTTAAGTATAATGCCTAACTGAAGGGACACTTAATGTGCTTCGAGAAACTCTAAACTCTACATCACTGGAGGTACTTAAGAACAAGGTAGTTAAAACATCTGCCAGGAATATTTTACATCTCTAAAACATGAAAGAGTTGATCCTGTACTCGTGAAAGAAAGAGAGGAAAATGGACTACACATGACATCAAACTAAAGCTAGAAGTGAAATGGTTTCCTGACTTGGTAACAAACATTTGTTACAGTATAGGGAAGGAGCAGAAGTTCTACTACTGTCAGGAAGAAAAAGCACCAAGGCTGGCATCAAGCGGGCATCATCTACATACTGTAGAACATTTTTAGAAGAGCTGGGATCATTAATTTGTAATCAGTATGTTTTCAAAACTAACAGTAAACATTTGAAAATGTTATAAAGCAAGTAATTACTTGCCATTACTAGTTAAGCTTCAAAATTGAATACTTTTTGGAAAGCATGTTTCAGGCAACCAGCACATATTTCTATGCAACTTGTAACTTTTTTTTTTTTTTTAAAAAAAAAAAAAAAAAAAATGCAAAACACACCCAAAAAACCAATTCACTGCCAAGTCCCACATGCCAGGGCTTTTACAATAATGATTCTGAGCTTCTGCTATGTGAAGATCCAGCCCAAATTTTGTTTCTAGGATGTGGCCTGCATAGATCTGCATGCAGCAGGCAGGAAGAAATACTACTCAGCTAAAACAGAAGGAGCAGATCTGTTCTGCCTTTGTTGCTCTGACCTCAGCACCACTTCCTAAACCATAGTGTGAGATGGACAAACTTGCAAACAGCTTTCAGAAAGAGCATGACTGGGATACTTTCTCTCATGCTGCCGGTGAGAAACATGCATAGAAGTCCTCACAAACCTAGGCTCTGCAGCACACAGACTTCTGCATGACTTGCAAGTATTAGGTCCCATCCTCCACACAGCTAGCAGTGTACAAATTGAGCTAGCAATAAAGCATTGAGAGCACTGGCTATACAACTACACCAGTGTCTGCTGTCCAAAGGGTCCAGGAGATAGATGGGCTACAAAGATGGAGGGAAGTGTGGCCAAGCACCAGCACGCAATTAAATACCCTCTGATGTTGTTAAACCAAACAGGATCTGTACATCCTGTTCACAAGGCCGACTGCTCGGAGCCAGCACAGCCAGAACCACGGCGACAGATCTCGAGGTACAAGGGGGTTCTGGAGTGGTTGCCTTGCCAGGGGAGAGCCGTGAAAGCAGAGACCCAGCAGTACGCAGTAGCTCTCTCGCGAGAGAGGCTGATGTGGCGTAGGTGCTGCCAGGGAAATGGCGTCCCCATCACCACTCTTTGCCTTGAAATAGCCTCAGGGAGGGCAGTGACGCGCCCCCTCTGCCTGCACCTCAGGCAGAGAGGGGAGGTCCTCGCATGCGCAGTGCTGCTCCTGTAGCTCATGTGGCCAGGCAGGTAAGTTCTGTCTCTCATCACCCGGGGAACTGTCTCACCTACTGACAGTCTCTTAGACCACAGATTACCATGGGCTCCACCAGACAGAGGGCTCACCCCATGAAGAGCGTGGCGACCCAAACCGAGGGCCTGCCCAGGAGTGTGGCTGTGCAAGTCTCTGGCTGCAGGGAGTGCCTGAGCCTGCTCTTGCCGGCGGACGGTGGTGGTAATTCCACCTGTCTGAGGTGTGAGCAGGTAGAAGATCTGCTCAGCATGGTGGCAGAGCTCAAAGAAGAGGTGGAGAGGCTGAGAAGCATTAGGGAGTGCGAGAGGGAGATTGATTGGTGGAGTAACTCCCTAGCATGCCAGAGGGAAAGTCACCAGGGAAATTTTCCCAAAAAAATGATGGACCTCCAGCCCTATCAGGCAGAACAGGGAGAAGGGGGAGACCAGAAAGATGGAGAGGGTTGGACGATAGTCCCGGCTTGGCACTGTGGGAAAACCTCCTCCCTGCCTACCCTGGCTCCCCAGGTCCCCTAAGCAATAGGTTTGAGGTGCTAGAAGTTGAAGAAGAGGCAAATGGGAAGGTGGGGGACAATCCCCCTAAGAGGAGGCCAAGAGTGAGGAAGACAACTCCATGCCTCAAGACTGCCTCCACCAGGAAAGATAGAAAGGTGATTTTGGTTGGCAATTCCCTTCTCAAGGGAACAGAGGGCCCCATATGCAGACCAGACCCTTCCATAGGGAAGTGTGCTGCCTCCCTGGGGCGCGGATCAAGGACATAACTAGAAAACTCCTGAATCCGGTCCACCCCTCTGATTACTACCCATTACTCCTTGTTCAGGCAGGCAGTGATGACATCTCTCAAAGAAGTCTGAGAAGTATCAAAAGAGACTTCAGGAGTTTAGGGAGGCTGATTGAGGGAGGGGGAGTGCAAGTGGTGTTTTCTTCTATCCCATTTGGGGCAACGAAGAACACAAAGTGAGCTAAGAAAGTAGAGGTGTTGAATAGGTGGCTGAGGGGCTGGTGCTGCCTCAGGAACTCAGGAACATTCCATAAAACAATTCAGATTGATATGAATCAAACTAAAATCCTGCCATAGCTAAGTTGCAGAGCAGGGTATAGATGACATGTCTTTGCTTTGCCTGGGAACCATGTCAAGGTGACACACCTAACCATTATGCAAGGTTGCTAAAGCTTGCTAAGCACTGGTATACTACTATTAGCTTTGCTCTATCTGAAACTGCCCTGAAAGCCAAAATTCATTAAATTAGGAGCAACAACCATGAAAAGCTCTTTCGTATAGACTTCTAAGAAGTTCCAAATCTGTAGTCATTAGTCTTTGTTGGACATTCCCAGTATGACTGAAAAAAGGGGCATTCTGGTGTTCATGTTGTAGAAGCCTATCCACCTCAGACCCAATAGGAACAGAAACAGCAAGCAAGAGGCAACTGCCACTTTTGCCCATTCAAACAGTGCAATACAGTGATATTCATTAAGATCAATCTCATGTTCTTTTTTTGAATCATATTATCTGGGTTTTTTTAGTCCCTTTTAGAAAAATCAAATTAGGCAAGAAGCTTTTTCTATTTTTTTTAATTAAAAATGGTATGATGTATGTGTTTAAAATTCTTTGAAATACTTGAAAATCGCTACTATTTTGATGTTCAGAATAAAATATAACTAGAAATTTAAATAAAAAAACAAACCTGAAGTCACCGGTGGCACTCACATAGAAAAAACCCTAAAACCCACAACATGTGTAATTTAGACTGGAGTATTCTCAATATGGTCTAAAACTTGAAGAGATACATTATCACACAAGTAAAATGGAGTTGTAAACCCTCTTTTCCTGTAAAAAGAAAAAAAAAAACAAAACAAAAAAAAAAACAAAACAAAAAAAAAAAAAAAAAAAACAAAAAAAACACACACACTTCACATCAGGTGCTCACATACTTAGCAACAAGAGACCAAGCTGGAAAGTTTTAGCCGATTTAGGCTTCACGGAGCTTAGCTTTTCTACCTCACTCCAATTATCATTTACGGCGTAAATTTATCATTATCTGAATTTACCTCAACAAACAAGAACAAAACTAATCTGAAGTCACTGTTTCATCACAGCTTCCTGATCCGAAACAGGGTTGTAATTTGTTGCTGGCCAATTAAGTATAGCCTTAATGTATCTTATTACTGCATATTTAGGTTGCTCTAATTCTACTGTTACCTATTGTTACTTATTTTGCCAAATGTTGCATTTCTGCACTACTGTCATGGTTTAACCCCGAAGGATAACCATACCACTCAGCCACTTGCTCACCCCTCCCTTCCCTGGTGGCACGAGGAGGAGAATCAGAGAGAGCGAGCTCGTGGGTTGAGATAAAAACACTTTACCAAGACAGCAAAGGAAAAGATAAAAAAATATTAATAACAATGAAAAAAGATAATAGAATATATAAAATGAGCAATGCACAATTTCTCACCACCCGAGGACCAATACAGCCCATCCCGAGCAGCAGGCAGGGAGCAGGGATATTCCCCTGCAGCTCTCCCAGAACAGCAAGTTCCAAAGAGAGAGAGCGCGAGGGAACAGACAGCTGAACAAGTAGGACCAAACAAAACAAAACAAGAATAAGATAACAAGGAGGAAACATGAACAGAAAGCGAACCGAACAAGGAACCAGAGCCCAAGAGCAATGGCTGACCCTCACACTGAGCATGACGTCTATGGCATGGAATACTCTCTTTGGCCAGTTTAGATCAACTATTCTGGCTGTGCCCCTCTTAAGTTTTTGCAACTGGACATTACCAAAGCTTGGGAATCTGCAAAATGTCCTTGATCATTCAGCAGCAACGAACAACAGCAGCGTACTATCACCATATTTCACATACTAAATCCAAAACACAGGAGCTGCTGAAGACAAAACTAGCTCCGTCCTGGCTGAAACCAGGACAACTACAAATCTCACAGTTCAGGTAAACATTACCAGAAAGTTGTTATTCCTCCTGCTCTACTGCTTGGGCATATCACCATGAGCTAAATAGCTTTCAAGTACCTCCTTGCACATCTGAGCACAAGTTAGCTGAGGACAGCATCTATTATTATGACTTGTACTGCAGTAACATACATATGTCCTCATCAAGTACAGGATAAACCATACACTACATGCTCCATTAAATGGAAGCCAGTCTCGAGAAGCTAATGGAGCAATAACAGAAGATTACACAAGTTGAGGGAAGCTTGAAGATACAGCGAAATGATGACAATAATAAGATAATCCTACATGCCTTCTACTAACTTGCTTCCATACAGTTGCTGACTACATAAAAATACAGATAAGCTAAAGTGAGACTTGAGGCTTACACAGTAGATGTAAGCTTTCGGGGAGCTACTCCAGTGCATAATAGGTTGAAAAACAAAAATAAACAAACAGGGAAAAAAAAAAAAAAAAAAGACCAAATAAAGCAAAACCAAACCCCACCAAACAAACAAAAATAAAACCCAACACACCCGCACAGCATTCATGGGGTAGCCTTAGACTATGGGACAGTTACTCCTTTATTTTAGAAATTACAAGCTGGAGGCCAACAGACATCTATCCTGCCACACAAGGGACGGAAGCAGTGTCCAGTGAAATGATGCCTTAAAGTAAGGATGAGTCATCCAGCTTAAGGTCAGGCAAAAGAAACAACACAAGAGGAAGAAATGCCTAATAGAGTTGGAGTAACATTAAAAGAGAATACTTTTGTCAGTGTTTTAAATAAAACAAGGAAAGAAGCAAGGGCAAAGGTCTGATATGGCAGTGACTACAAAAAGAAAACTAGAAATTTCTTTGAAATAAAATGTAAGGATATGGTTAATAATGAAAACTGTTGAAGTCTCTCCAACTAAATTAAAAAAAAAAAAAAAAAAAAAAAGTCTTAATTAATTGCTTGGGTTTTGTTGGGTGGTTATGTTTTCTTTGCAATTGAATAGGAGCTGGCTGCCCAGCCTTACAGTCACCTGCAGCTCCAGCAGATGAATTTCCAGCAAAATCAGATGGGTAGATTTATCAACTTGACACAATAACAGCAGAGCCAAATTCAGACAAATATTTCTCCAATCTGCTAGCGAAATTTACCTCCAAGAAAAGAAAGGTCAATTCTGCCCTAATGTAAGCTAATACAGTGAAGTTGAAAGAGCTCACCCTAGGACAATATGGTTTAGCAATCTAATCAAAACAGGAATGTGTTGGTTTTGTTTGGGAATAAATATTCTCAAATCATTTTGTTTGGTAGATTAGTAAATACCTTGTAAGTCTACATGTAATTACACTCTAAGCATAACTGTATATGATTTCAGGTGAGGCGAGAGAGAGTGTATTTAAGCCCTCTCATTTATAACTGAATTCACAGGCATCCATTTCATATACCTCACTTTTGTCAACATCTGTTAGCAGTCTTTTGATCACCTACACATTTCTATGACATGGATATTCTTAAAATCCTGCCTCTATAGGAGGTTACTACAAAGGTGAGTGTGCCACAGTTCATCTGATGTACTAACAAACAAAAGCTGATAGTCATTGTACTGCCCTTAAGAATTACCCTATGAGAACGTTAATTCTGTTTTCTGTAGCATCTGCAGCATCTTCTCTAATTACATGCAACAGCATCCCAAGAGCAGCTACCACATCAAAAAAAAAAAAAAAAAAAAAAAAAAAAAAACCAAAAAAATTTTTTAAAAAAAACA
>KL256409.1:0-30089 GCA_000699545.1 Podiceps cristatus
CTCCCTGCCCAGCTGCGGAGGGCAGTGACAGCTGCTTTGGTGGGCACCTGGCGCCCAGCCAGGGCCAGCCCACCACAGCTGGTTAGAGAGCTGTTGCCACCTCAGTGACAAAGCTTTAGTTAGCAGTATTATACATTGACCAGCCAGTGCAGAACTGGACACAGGGACAACCTCAGGCTGTAACAGCAGCTGGGTAGAAATTATATCTACCCTGCACTGAAACCTAAGGAGGTTTTTTCCACTTCATGGTAATCCCTGTAGCACAGCTCAAAATTTGCAAGTGTTTCCCAAGTTTAGGGCTGTCTAAATGTCTACATGGAAGCTTTGTGTTATTTCCTGGAAGCAATAAATGAGAACAGCACCAGCAGACCCTTATGATTTTATGGAGCTGTTTTTTCTCAACTGTTTCTACCTACCTGAGTACTGGAATCTTCTTGGTTCTAAGTTAAAAAGTGTGGGATATCTTCTCCAGCTAAGCAGCTTCAAGCTTACCCACCAATGTTTTCTCCTCTACTGCTTCTAGGCAACCACTGAGTCCGAAGAAAAATCAGCACAGTTACAGCCCACACGATGCACACACCCACACACTGAACATAAGAGGCTTGCTTGAGGGTTTTCAAAACATGGAAAAGAAAGCTTAGTGACTTGAGAAAGAATTTGAATTGTATATTATCTGAGCTTATTGACAGATCCAAATATTTTTCTCTTCCTAAAAATCTGAACATTGACTGGGAACAATAGGTTTCAGAATACCACCCCAGGATGATTTTTTAAACATTTAGATATCTGAAGATATCGTTGAAGTATCAAAGATACTTTTCACAAGCATGTACCTACCAATGATCTTCTTTAGCATCCAGGTGGTCATTGGACAAGCAGCCCCAGACATTAGCCCTTGACATCTCTTTACCATGGGCCAAGACTTACTCCATCTAACAGAAACTGTGGCACCCCAGGGGTTTTTTATCATGAGATATCATAAGTCACATTCACAATGTACGTTACACAGGGGAAAAAAGTTAGGATTTGACTGCTAAAGCAGCTTGTACTTAAACCAACAGGCCTTAAATTTGAGGCCCTTCAGCTGGCCATAGATTAACCTTAGGACAGACACTGAGTCAATGCCGCTTGTGCTTTGCTACTTCATACAAATGACGTGCATTAATGTAGGAGTGGTACCTTATTCTATCTGAAGATTGTTCCTGGTGTGTTCTGGGCTGCTTTTTCTGTGAGCTTTCCCCAGTTCTCTGCTAAGCACATTTGCCCTTGGGAAATACCCAGCCCTGAATATCATCAGTACACTTTAGAAGTTCGTAAATGACTGTGGAAGTAGGTAGATGTACAGTAGCAACCAGCTGTTCCCTTCAGGTTATGCAAAGGGAACAATGGTAAGGAACACCAAGGAGGGATTGCTTGCTAGTTGCAATACTTTAGCTGCAACTGGTGATACAATCAGAATGTTACTAGCTTATTCTGTGGCCCTCTAATTCAGGAATCAGTTGGGTAGCAGAAAGAATGCCCAGATAACATAGCTGGTACCCATCCTTACTCATCTGTCAGGTATATTGGCTGATAAATCAGCAACACTGTTGCTAAGTGCCTGAATTTGTCTGTTTGAGAGCTAAGATGTCATACACAAGACATGAACACATCCATGTAGGACACATGGTTTGCATGTGTTCCAAATTTACATTGGGTGATCCAGAGTTTAGGTGGGCTTTAGACATGCATCTTTCTCTCCATCAACTGTAGAGGAGGATAGGGTTAGAAGTTAAGTATCCTGACTAGATGCATAAAGTTGTGAGAGCTGAATCAAAACAAGAGTCTAGGTGGTCTTACCCTTCCACATGCAAAGGATTCACTGGCAATTACTCCAAGGGACTTGGCTAGAGGGATATAGTCCTAACTCAACCAAGAGAGTCTACTTCCAATGCCACCAGAACTGTTCATGCATGTCTGTATGACTTTGTCTAATTTTCAGGCTAAAACCAAAAGCAATATTCAATTTAAGAGCAGCATATTTAATGATGTGTTACGTACAGTTGAAAATATGGCTTTTTATAAGAAATGTCACACATCACCGAATCTGTCAGGACCCTGAGCACACTTGATAGCTTTGACCAGCCTCACCTGGGACATCCACCCACACTTTCTGCCCGCTGCTCCAGGGGCTCCTTTTAGATGCACCTGATACCCTTTGATTAGGTTATCTAGGGTCCTGTCACTCCAAGTATTTTATGCTTCTAGTGAGGGAGATTTTCACCAGTTCTCTGGGCAACATCTTCCAATGTTTAATTGCTCTCATGATGAAGAATTTTTTTCTTATATTTCACAATGGAGAACAGTGGAACAGTAATATCCAAACTCTCTAAATAAACTTCTTCAGCAGTTGATGTTTGCTCCTTACTAGGTGTTTTCCAATGGGTGCAGTCATGTAGGTTATATGTTGAACCAGAAGGAAAAATGAGGCAGTCCTGACTCATGTGGAATCAGTCCTCTGTATTTTTCCTTTCTTTACTATCTGGAACTGGAAATTTCATTTCCTTCAGTAAAGATGATGTCTGGCTCAAGGTGTGCCTAAACTTCTGGGGAGGAAACCATCAACAAATGTCACATTACATTTCTGTGGGAAAACATTAAAGAAATCCATCAGGTTATTGCCACTGCTGCTATGGCGCATTATCCCTGTCAAGTGATGGAGAAGAGGTCAAACCACAGTTCTGTCTTTCTGTCCAAGTATCAGTTATAACAAACTCTGCTTGAAAAACACTCATTTTCACACCTGGGAACACATGTTAAAACATATTGCTGAGGTGATTGAAAGGGAATTTGTATTCATCACTTGCTTTGCAATTGTTCTCTTCCCTTTTTGTTTTTGTTTTGTCTTTTGTTTTTATTTTTAAATGAGTACTAACATCATACAGAAAAGCCATCACTTCCAACAATAAGCTACACACTATTTGTGTCACACTGTGCTGAATTTACGTGCTTAGATGAAAAGAGCCCTAATTAGTCAGACCTTACTTTTTGGCATGTTTCCTGGTAGACTAGAATGAAAGTATCCCATTAACATGGCCTGATTCAGAAGGCTTCAGGTGATGCAGACAGTGATCTTACGGCATCTTCCTTGTCCATATCTCAATCTATATAACTAATGCTTATTGGGCTGATTAGAAAAGTGAAAAGAGATTCATATAAGATGGCCCTTGTTTGCTTTCATTTATAGAATTCTATTTCTATTTTGTTTGCCATAGTTCTTTAGATCCATTCAGCATTCAAACACAGATTATTTAAAGACAAACCCTTCTTAAAACCAACAATGTTGATGTTTAGCTACCATCACTGACTATGAGAAGACTGACAAGCCATTTTCTATCTTCAGGTCAAAAAGTAACAAAATAAGAGTGTTCCAAAATCAGATCTTTCCTGTACTTACCCTATAAGTGAAACAAACAGAAACACATAAACTGACAAGAATTCAATTCACCCACTAAATTTTAAATTACGTCCTAAGGGAAGAATTTGTTCAGTCAGGAGCTCTAAACTACTGCAACTTCTGCTTCAGAAAGTATAAAATACTATTTTTTCCTAGACATTTACTGGATTTGAAGTCAGTTTTAGAGTAGCAGAGTTTTTTCCCGTGTTCAGGTTTGGAAACTAGTCCAAAAATTTGCAATGGCCACAGTTTTGGTGGGAAGAGGAAAAAAAGAAATCCAAGACCTAAGAAGTGAGGAATGAGAGCAACCAGTGTTCTCATGCTGACATGAAAATAGAGAGGAGGATGCACTAGCCTAAAAGGGGAGAGTGTAGTTAAGTGTACAACAATCCTCAGAAAATATCTTTTTGGAATGGAGTGTGACAGCAATGTCTGGGAAACTTCACAGCTGGTAATCGAATTAAAGATCAGCTTCTAGATGGGAGGAAATTAGTGCAGGACCCTTCATATAGTGACACCACAAAACATTGGTGAGGGTGAGTGCAACATAGAGACAACCCCCATGAGTGTGAAACCAGGCAAAGCAAGCAGACTCCCACTGAGAAGCTAATTGTAGGCATGGGCTTTTTCAATATTAGTACCAAGGAGTGCTTGTCTTCACAAACCAATGTGAGATTTAGCTAATTTGTCCTCCTGAAGCTGTTAATAAATGAATACTGAGCCACTGTTTAGCTGAAGAGCTAAGAAAGAAATTATAATTTTAAGAAATTTAAATTTACTTTTCCTTAGTCTATCTCCTTTCTCCCAAAGTGCTAGTTTTATGCAAAATTTTCAGTAAGCCTGTCCATTTCTATCCATAGGGAAGAGCTCGGCTGTGTTCCTCTGTTCAGTCCCTCTCATTTCTTTATCATTCTCACTCTGTTGTGTCAACTACATTGCTCTGTTCAGTTTTCCCCTTATCTGTCCCAAAAGAGTTTTTTTTATCCTTTTCCTTAGCCCCACTAGCCACTTTCTTTTCAGCTTAGTGTTGCTGTGCCCAAGACCATTCAAACCTCACTGCATTTCCCTGTTGTCTTTTTCTATGCTTATTAAAAAACCCTCTACTTATACAGCACTTGTATGAGACAAGATTCCTCCAAACCTGCTCTGAATCTTTGAAAATATCAAAAGGGCAATACCAAAAAATTATCAGTAATTTTAAAAGGAATAGTGAAATATTGTCAACCTTTTTACTCTTCTTGTTTGGATGGCTGAAAGATCTGACAGACTCACCCAAAGTCCTGTGGCAGGAATCCCAAAGAGCAGCATCCCAGTCTGAAGTCTTGTGGCTTTTGTGGGAAAGAATCAGTGAAACCAAAATAGGAATGTTGATATCAGTGCAATAAATTCATAGCAGTATTGTGCACATACTGAACCTGGGCATGCTGTTAGATGTCTTAAATCAGAGCTTGCTAACAGTGCACTGAGGGGAAGTTACGGATGGTTCCTCTTCCAAAGCAAAGGTGGGGTTGGGAGCATTCCCCTGAGAAAGCTGGTCTGTGAGGCTTCTACAATATTTTTAAGGAGTGAACGACATCTTTGGAAAGAACCATATTCTCTCAGGTGGCAGAGATTAAAAAAAAAAATAATATTCTTCCAGGAGAAAGAGGCTAGCATAAATCTGGCAGGCAGCCAAGCCACCTGGAAAGGCCAAAACCTCCTCCTCTGTACCACCTCGGCCAGCAGCGGGGGTCATCACTCAATGCTTGTTCTCTAACAAACATTACAACTTGACACAAACTTAAAGGACATTTATGGCTTGGGCAGTAATGGGTTTGACTGAATGTGTATATGCAGTGTTCATCAACAAGTTTTCCCAAAAATGCTGATGCTATGAAGTTTCAAATAATGGCAAGTTGTAGTATCAGAATTTATTACCTTTTTAATTCAAAAAGTCCCAAAAGTGCTTGCTATGCTATATAGAGGCAATTTTTTTTCTGGACACAAGGCTGAATTCTGATGGGTAGAGAGAGGACAGTCCTGGGAAATAAGACTTATACCCATAAATGAAGCATTAGAGCACTGAGAACAGAATGAATGATGCCTTGTTTGATGAATGCTCTTGTGGCTTTTGTACATAATCACTTTTCCTACCCTTCCACCAGTTCCCTTTCTTTGCACTCAAAACAGGATTAAACCCTTTTGTCTTTCAATTTCTCTGCTCAGCAAACAGGAACAATACAAGAAGCTTGTGCAGGCTGCTGTTCTGGGATGTGAGCTTGCCAGCTGAGGAATGAAACAGCCGACACATGCAACACTACAGGCCTTTAGTTGACTTTAATCACCAAATAAGTATTAAGTCTTTGAGGAAAAAGTATATCCAGCATCGTCTGTGCCATAGCCTGGCTATGTGTATCCTTTCTACTCTGCTAGGAACTGACAATCCTAAAAAAACTGAGGGTGGGAATTGCACCACTGCTATGTCAAAGATAAGGATAAACAAGGCAGCCTTTTATCTGTTAACTTTTGTCCTGCAGTTGTACCTGAAGACCATTATGGAAGTGATGGCCCGTTTTTTCTGCATACTCAAGATGCTAATACTGAGTGACAGTCCCTTGATATGAAGAGTTTGTGACCAAAACAGGTAAGACAGAAAGACAGACAGACAGACAGACAGACAGATAGATAGATAGATAGAGGAAATGCTATTATTGTCTCCATTTTGTCATAAGGAGGTAAAATGTCTCCTGAAAATGGCACACAGACCATTTGCAGCCTATGCTAGGATCAGCTAAGTTTGCATCTCTCCCTCTTCCAGCAGGTGCAAGCTACAGCCTTGCCCCAGTGGCAGCTGCCAGTTGTGCCACCACGACCTGGGAGAAAAAAGAAGCTTTGTCAGATGAAATTACAAGAACTTAGATTATCCTAAAATCATATTTCTGACACCAAGATACCAATACTGCAAATAATTCAGAAATGTCTCCATAATAAATACATTACATATTTGAAAAATAGATGAGGGTAATATTTTTCTTTATACCTATTGTTACATTGTCACTTCCATATTTGAATGTTCCTAGAGGACTTCTTCCCAATACACAGCCTGTTAAGCAGCCAAAACTGTAATGACTTCTCAATAAATGGCAACCTTCTGCACCACATATCTTCCTCTTTAAATGTCTCCTTGAATCCACATGCTTCATCCAGTTTCCATAAGTTCTTGCATAATTTCACAAAACAACTTATGCATTCCTTTCTTTATTCTCTTGGTCTGAGAGTTTCCTTATTTTTTCAGTAATCATTGAGACTAAGTTATGACAGCTTGTTTCTGGTTTTTCATATTTATTTGTTTATTTATTTCCCTCTTTAAAGGGCAGTCCTTGAAGCTTATTGTAAAGGAAATGGGAAACTAATCATATTTCTGCCTTCTTCGTGGAAAATTTATTCCACCTACTCTATAATAATAAAGTCACCTGTTAGGAAGATACAGAAATACTACAAGTTACTAGTAGTACAAAGACCTTCAGATGGCAGGTACAGATATTTCACAGTATTCTTCCAAATAAAAATACTGAGCATTGAATGGGAAACCGCAATGCTCGTATCCCTACCAAAAACTAATGTGACCGTTGCCAGACTTATTTTCAGTTCGCTGCCCAACAGCTGTCATGTCTGTTGTACTGTATCCTGTTAAATTTATATTGAAGTTGGTAAACAGCAATTTTACATTTGGAATACCTTGGGTATTAGCTGACCTTTAGATTAAATGGCAGCAGCAGCAATATTTAAGGTAACATTGGCGACATAGCACAAACTTACTGGACTGGTGCACCAGCCTCCATCAGCCGGTGCAATCATATCTCGGAGATCGGTCAATAAAAGCCTTAAGTCTTAATTAGAGGGGTGTGGGTTTTATTTCCTTTAGTCTTCTAAATGTAGACTTTGATGAACTCTCTTAGAGGAATGAACACGTTTCTGAGAACACTTTGCCTTCAGCGTGTAAGGGAGGATATTCTGAGACACCACATTTTAGCCTTAATGACAGGTGAGAAAGGTACAACAGCTGCACTTGTGAGAGCTACATGGCATAATAATTACCCATCTGCAAATGAGCAACACATTGTCTGTAGCTGAGAAGAGATCCTCCTAATGTGCTCTACTCTAATTTTTATTGGCAAACTTTGGGAAAAAGCCCATGGTTATTACTAGATTGTAGATGGTAACTGCTTTAAGGTTTATTTTGAATCTTGTTTCATGAGGCTTATAGGTGAAAATGAGTATCTGGAATCACACAGGGAATATATGCAACACAGAAGTAAGCTAGATACCAAGTCTGGTACTACTTGACGCTCCCAAGCTGTATTTTGGAGCGCAACATAAAACTGATGAAGCTTGACTATTGCTGTTCTGTGATAGGCAACCTGTCCTTCAATCTGCCAGATAGGCAAATCAGTCCTGCAAAAACCTATTTTTATTATTATCTAAGAGGAGCAGGCAGAGGAAGGCAGTTCTGTCCCTCTTACACAGCTGCCTCTGTTTAGCCATTCCTCTGTTTAGCAATTAACACTGCAGTTCTTTTCTCTCCCGCTTTTCCTGTTATTGATCACTTCTTGTGAAGCTTTAGGGGTTGAAAATAAGGCTCTGGCAGTGGGACAACTCCTCAACTACTTCAGATTTTCCTACTTATTCTTAGCAACTATGAGAGATGGCTGATGGTGAATAGCACTGACTAATCTGAACCTATGCAGGTACAGTCTCAGACCATCACCAAACGTCACGTCTATATGAAAGCATTTCCTGTGCACAAGGGGAGATTAGAGACTAGAATTCCTCAGCCCTGTTAAGAGATAGTTGAGAGGACACATGATACAGGCCTACAAGCCACATGTAGCATGATGAGTATGACTAGGGAACAGTAATTTTTTGTCTATCATAGTATATGAGCTAAGTGGCCTCAGATGAAAATCCCAGGAATCCGGCTCAAAACATAGTCTTTTTTTTTTTTTTTTTTTCCACAGAAGATATAAGCTGTGGATGACACTGCAAATTCCAGACTGACTGAATTAAAACAAAGACATATTAATGGAGGAACACTCTATCAGGGCCTATTTAATTCGATAATATAATTTCTACTTTAGAATCCACAGATGTTAGGAGACTATATCAGTGAAGTATCATTGCATGGCTGCTCCATTTCTACTGTCTTCCCTGGATATCGAATTTGGCCACATCACAAGTTTTTATTACTTTCATCTGTTCTCATTTCTATATGGAAACGTTTCTAAGAATAAGTTTTAAAGAAGTCATTATCAATGCCTTTAACTTCATTATAATTATTAATGAGAATTTAAGTTGCAGAACACCCTTCAAGTAAGTTCCTTACGCACCTTTTCTTTCATTACTGGATTTATACAAGTTTGTGACATAATGCATCTCTCAGATTAAAATAATTACAATTATCATCTCAATGGCAATGTTTGTTTTTTAGTAAACAATGTTATTTTTCAGTAATCTAGGAAATGGTAATAGGATGACCAAGGAATATCAAAAATATTACTCCAAATAAAAATTCTTACTATTCTTTTGAATAAAAAAATGAGCATTTGTTTACTGCAATTTTGTAGTTACCTATTAATGGTAATATCTTGGCTTCTTTGAAGGGTGTAACAATAAACAAAGCAGCTTTTTCCTGTAACTGTTCTCATAGTTTACCTTGCAACATCAAATCACCTTTTCAGTTCTGCTCTGTTATTCATGGTTTACAATCAGGCAACAGAAGTCAGCAACTGCCTTCTATTTTATTATTTTGGTCATATTACTAAACACAATTCAAAGGTCAAAAGCCAGCTTTTTTTGATTGAATGATTCAAGACCGCAAATGTTAGAAGTAAATGTTACCTGTTTAAGAAAAAAGGTAAAGGTCTTTTTTTAACATGTTAAGATAATGTAGAATGAATTAATGTCCTTCTGAAGGGTGGGAGTTTTATTCTCCAGTGATCCTTATGTGCTAATTTAGGATAGCAGCTGAACTGTACATTTATTCGCCTTTAGGAGAACCTTAAGCATTTCTAGTAATGGCTGGAATTACTTGCTCCAAAAGCACCATCTAAAATGGATAAAGGTAAATGGACAGGACCTTACATAGAAGGATTTTAATTCTCCAAATGCAACTCAGTTTCAGTCTTTCTGTCTTTAATAATGTTTCAGTGGCACTGGTTGTCTAACTGGGTTAGACTGTATACAGAAGTCATGTCATTAATAAACTAAAAAATGCAAGCTATTATTCATTAATAGTATTTCCTCAAATACTATTCCTGCAGTAGAGCAAAGTAATATGGTATTTCATTTGCTGCATGCCAAATATTTATACTAACATACTTTCTGCAGACAATACAAGTTTCTACAGATCACCTCTCACATTAATGTTCTGAAACCCCCTTTTGGGGGTCAGTAACTTTGATGTTATTCATGCACCCTCTCCTCCCTTCCATCACTCTGAAAGCCCTATCTGAGCTCTACCTCAATCTCCAGTTGCATCTCCATCACTTCATTGTAGAAACCACTTCCATCAGATTCTACACATAGATTATGCCTCCAAAAGCTGCTGCGTTCAGTTGTTTTTAGTGTCTCTAATTTTGGTCTCCTCTCCCGTTGCTTCAGGCACTACTGCTGCCCAATTCTTGTTCCTAGAAGCCCTTTTTTTCCCTCAAAATTCTCCACAAATGGCTGTTTTTTCTGATCCCTGTTGTCTCCACTGTCAATGGGTGATTTTTTCTCACCACCTGGTTGTTGGATCTGCTTGTCTCAGGCATGCTTGGATGGAGGATTATGGATTGTCAGCTCACCAAGTCCTGCCTGAATATTCATTACCTCACTTAAATCTAGTAGATTAAATGTGATGGTTTTCCTACACCAGCTACTCTTTTTTAGTGTTGCCAAAACCCACTTGATCTATAGTTGATGTTACGCTCAGAATGAGCATTGCTTTTGCATTAAGCAGAGCAGAAAGTGGTGTTCTTTTTCCCTTAGCTGCACTAAAGCAAGAATGAAAATAGCTTTCTTATATCTCTATTGAGGCATAACTGTGAAAAGACAAAATGTAGCCATTAATGATATCATTATGTAGAACAGAAACACGGAAACCACATTAAACAATTTTCAGCATCAAAGTCTGAGAGGAATGCTTTTTAATGCTGGATAAGTAAAGCTCTAGTTGGCAGACTAGGGAATCTTGTGGTCAACTATAAAGATATTCTTCCTGTTATTTTCCCAATACAAAAAGCTAATGAAAAAGAGGTTAGTCTATATAGCTTTCACTGTTTATCATCACTGTGGTCTCTGTCATTCAATCATGCACAAATTTTATGGCTTCGGCACCAACTGGCAGAATAATTTCAAAAGTGTCATTGCTGTTATACTTCAGAGACACTGTTCTTTCCATCTTTCATATTTGAATAGATGAACAATAGTGGCCAATATGTCCTGTATGCTATATGGCACCTAGACAGCTGTGCCATGATACCCCCACGCCCTGCATGGAGTGATGAGCTAGTAATTGGTTTCTCAGAGCCAAATCAAAATCACCAGAGCCCAGTGTGCTTGAAGAACTCAAAGCAAGGACCTTCAGGCATGGCTCACCACTCACAAACTGGCAAATGACTAAAAGTCAGTCTTTTTCTTGTAGGTTTTAAAGTCACAGGCCTACTTCCTAACAAAACATTTATTGTCTTCCTACTACTTCTTGTGAAGAAAAAAAGGCTAGAAGGAGTGGCTGTGGCAAATATCAGAGCACAAAAGCCAAATGTTGTTGCCCCAGGCACTGGGCAACATTCCCATTGCTCTCTGTATGATCCAGAGGGAAGGATGCGTGCCGAAGGCTGCAAGCCATATTTATATCTTCCGTGATTGATGGATATAGATGGCACATTGGTCTCTGGAATAATTTAGAACACTTTGAGAAGAGAGTTACAAGAAGATAAGCCTTGCCTGTTGTATCCAGCTGTTCCTTTCTGTATGATGGTACATGAAGCCCAACCAGTTATTCCATACCTCAGGTAAAACAGCACAGCTTTAAAGCTCAGGTAAATTAAATTTAGATATAAAGGACTGGCTTCTGCTCTCACATATATGTAAAACATATAATTCTCACAAAGCCAGAGATGTAAACCTGGAAAAAAAACAAAAAAAACCCAAAAAAAACCCACAAACAAGGTACTAAAGAAGAAAAGGATTTGTCAAAATACTATGGCATGTATTTGAAACAGTGGTCAGAAGGCAATTACCATGTATGTTACTGAAGTAATTAGATAAGTTTCACCCAGAGTAACGATACTTTTGAATGTGATACCTAACTGGCTGCAAAAATGAGAGATTCAAAGTTTCACATTTTGGTATAACCTTATTTGTCATTCTTGAAGATTTGTGAGTTGTATCTGAATTTTATCTAACTTCCTTCAATGCATGACTTACCCTAAGAATAAGTTTGAAATCAAATGTTTACAAGAAGAAAAGAGAGCAAGGGCATACTTTAGCGATCAAATATTCACTTATTTTTATACATTTTTTTCCATAAGGTGTAAGACACTCAAGCATAATTCCAACCTGTGGTTACTCATGAATCTAACATCAAAAATCTCTTGACATCAAAGATGTTGGTACCTGATGATTTTCTAATTTAAAAAACACCTACAGTTTCTGTCAGTATGAAAGCAGAATAGTATTTGCTATTTTATATAGATTTTTTTATAATGCATAGTTTGATTTAAACTGAAGGAATATTGCTGTGGTCTTACTAGTATCTCCAAGAAGCTGAGACATGTCTTTTTAAGGTGTACTGTTCAGATACCTTCTTAAGTATGTGACCTCTTCAGTCTTCATTGTAATATGTTTCTTGATGACAGGAATTGTGTGAGAGTGGGGAAAAAAAATCTTTGAAAGGTTTCATTTTATATATAGTGAAACATGCACTGGGCATAATTTTGCCTTAATTCTAAGTAGGTTTTGCTCAAAAAGCAAGGTATGCATGTCACAATAGGAGTCCTCTGAAGAAATAATATCCATTGACATTGTCATATAAAGAAATCTGAAAAATTCTCATCATCCAGAAAACAAGGGGAGTGTTTATTTAATAGTATCTGTAATTAGCATGGTGCCTATCTTAAATTTATGACCAGGTTAAAAAGGCACTTATTTTTCAATGTCATGAGCCAAGGTCTTCTCTAAAAACATTAGGATTCATAGTACAGGTAGTAAAAATTTTATTAAGTCACTGGCATAATGATAGCAACAGTAAAAGATCCATTAAAAAAAAATTCCATGACCCATGTGTGGCTTTCCCTGGATGGCCATTAAAACTGAATATTGCACGTGGGAGCTGTTCAGTGATGTCATGCATGTTACATATGATGAGATACCATCAGGAGACATTTTAATAGGGCATATGCTTCCAAGTCCCAGTTTTCCTCCCTCATTCTACACACATACAAAAAGAACCTTTTTAATTTTTTCTACTTCCAATGCAAGTGTTCTGATAATAAAGTGGAGTACACATGGGGTCAAGTCATTTAGTCAGAAGTCAGTGATAAGAAAATTTAAAAATAATACCTATTCTGTGTTAAATTTAATTCAGCACCATTTTTTTGAAATTGTATGTGAGTCAAAGGAAATCTGTAAATAAACACAAATCTCACTAAAGGAATGAGAATGACTCATTCCTTGTCACAGAGCAGCCCCCTCAATGAATGAAAATCTACTGAAGTGTCAAGTAAGGCTCTTCCTGAACTTTATTTTGATCTTCATCTACCATCATAATCTCTTGCCTCATCAGAGCTCAGAAGCCCCAAGTCCTGCCTGATACTTTGAACACTTGATTAATTCTGTTGTATATAACAACTAACCCATGTTTGAGTTTTTTACCAAGGAGACAAAGGAAAAAAACCCAACAAACAGATGCATTTAGCAAATCTATAGCTTACAGATAAGACTAATTATATATTCTAGTTACATTTACTTATTTTGATACAGCTGTATTTGCCTTAATATCTATGCAATCATATGCAGTGCAAACATTTAAGAGTTTTACCTATGTACTCATCTATAGAGCCTTCACATCCTGATTGGAGACAGACAGCATGGCTTCACCATGGGCAAGTCCTGCCTGACCAACCTAGTCACCTTCTACGATGGAGTGGACAAAGGAAGAGCGACAGATGTCATCTGTCTGGACCTCTGTAAGGCCTCTGACACGATCCCCCACAATATCCTTCTCTCTAAATTGAAGAGATACGGATTTGATGGGTGGACTGTTTGGTGGATGAGGAATTGGATGGAGGGTTGCACCCAGAGGGTAGTGGTCAATGGCTCAATGTGCAGATGGAGATCAGTGATGAGCAGTATCCCTCAGGGGTCCTTAATGGGACCAGTACTCTTTAATGTCTTCATCAATGACATAGACACTGGGATCGAGTGCACCCTCAGCAGGTTTGCAGACAACCCCCAGCTGAGTGGTGCAGTGGACACACCTGAGGGACAGGATGCCATCCAGAGGCACCTCGACAGGCTCTAGAAGTGGGCGCGGGTGAAGCTCATGAGGTTCAACAAGGACAAATGCAGGGTCCTGCACCTGGGTCAGAGCAACCCCCCAGTATCAATACAGGCTGGGGGATGAAGGGATGGAGAGCAGCCCCGCTGAGAAGGACTTGGGGGTACTGGTGGACAAGAAGTTGGACGTGAGCTGGCAATGTGTGCTTGCAGCCCAGCAGGTCAACTATCTCCTGGGCTGCATCAGAAGCAGCGTGGGCAGCAGGTCGAGGGAGGGGATTCTGCCCCTCTGCTCCGCTCTGGTGAGACCCCCCTGCAGTGCTGCCTCCTGCTCTGGGGCCTCAGCACAGGAGAGACATGGGCCTGCTGGAGCGGGGCCAGAGGAGGGACACAGAGATGGTCAGAGCGATGGAGCCCCTCTGCTGTGAGGGCAGGCTGGGGGAGCTGGGGTAGGTCAGCCTGGGGAAGAGAAGGCTGCAGGGGAGTCTTCCTGCAGACCTGATTGCGGCCTTCCAGTACTTAAAGAAAGCTTATAAGAAAGATGGGGAGAAACTTTTTAGCAGGGCCTGTTGCAATAAGACAAGGCTAATGGTTTTAAACTAAAAGAGGGGTGATTTAGACTAGACATAAGGAAGACATTTGTTACGATGAGGGTGGGTGAAGCACTGGAAAGGGTTGCCCAGAGAGGTGGTAGAAGCCCCATCCCTGGAAACATTCAAGGTCAGGCTGGATGGGGCTCTGAGCAACCTGATCGAGTTGAAGGTGTCCCTGCCCATTGCAGGGGAGGTGGGTTAGATAGCCTTTAAAGGTCCCTTCCAACCTAGACATAAGGAAGACATTTGTTACGATGAGGGTGGGTGAAGCACTGGAAAGGGTTGCCCAGAGAGGTGGTAGAAGCCCCATCCCTGGAAACATTCAAGGTCAGGCTGGATGGGGCTCTGAGCAACCTGATCGAGTTGAAGGTGTCCCTGCCCATTGCAGGGGAGGTGGGTTAGATAGCCTTTAAAGGTCCCTTCCAACCTAAACTATTCCATGATTCTATGAACCTATGAATCCCAGTTAATTCTAAGATGTTCCTGGATAGGTTTACAAAGTCCTGCACAAGGGATATGTGGAGTAATGGAAATGGTTGCCTAGAGACACATATGGACCTTCTGCATTGACTGGGGGTGAACAGAAGTGTCTGGGCAGTGTTTTCTCATAGGGTGACAAAAGTACATACCACATGTAATGGTATTAATATGTGGGATGGTAAAGTTGCTGTAGCTTCCTTTCCCAGCATGAGTTTCTCGCTGACATTTCTACAAGGACAGTGTCTGTTGCTGGTCTGTGGCCAGCTGAGCTGCTCTGGCCCCACTGCGTCGATAATGGGAACATTACATTCCCCTGCGGAGAGACTTCCCCAGCATGGCAGAGGGCTCAGCACTGCCTCCCAGCCTTGAAACATCAAAAGTTGCCAGGTTTTAAAACTGGCACTTCCATTTCTCTAACAGGTAGCGAACTAACAGATTGGAAAATAATCCTGTTTCCTTTAGGGCCCTGATAATATTACAGCCATGGGTTTGCATTTTAAAATTGTTTTCCGGACCCTGGTGTCCAAACCTATTTTTGGTGTCTATGAAGCACTTTTGCAGAGTTACTGAATATACAGAAGTGCCAGTGAACGACCGCGTACAATGATAGGAACCTTGCAATATGTACATTCCAGCACTGTTCTTTTATCTGCATTAATAAGCAGTATAAATCAGCCTAATTGTATTTTCTAGACTTAAAGACGTATGTTCTTTTTTAAACAACCTTCTTAACAATTTGGGAGACACTGACTATAACAATGATACAAAATATTTCAGTGCCTACCTTAAAATACATAGTAAAAAAATATACTGAGGTTCTCCTTTGTGCAAGGCAGCAAAACTCAACGTTTTAAAAGTAAATTGTGAATGTGTTAAGCCATTCCTCCATTTCCCTGGGCATGAAAGAGTAACACAAGCTTGGTGTAGATATTATTGCTCTGAGTTTTGACCTGCCTTTTTGACCATACGATTAGATTTAAATGCACAAATGGCATTAGATTCTCCAGTGTGCAGACATGTGCAGCACAGATCCACCTACAGTAAATTATTATTAAAAATAACTTTCATTTAAAAATATAACAAGATATTTCATGTTTTTAACACGTTCTGCTCAGTACAACTAAATATTGCACATGGGAACAATTTTCCAAAGGAAAAGGTTCAAAATGCCAAATCAAATTACTCATAGTAATTGGTGTTGTCATTTCTCAGTTTACATACCTGTTAATCATCTGTTGCATATTGTCCTTAATTTTCTTGGTGAGCCAGACTTTTCTTTGTGATGGATTTGAGATATTACTTATTTTTCAGGATAATAGTAATTTTGTTCTTTATGCATTAGTGAAAGCTACTTTGATATAAAGAGGTGGCAAAGCTGCAAATAAAATTGCATATTAGTGTACAAATTACTCTCTGATACCAAAGCCTGAAGAAAAGCTTGTAGACAGGTTGACTGCAAAGAGTTAACTGCAGACTAGCCATACTAATATTTATAATTTTTCCAAAGAAAATCACTGCTTTTAACAAGGTGCATTAAGATGTAATTTCTAAAATATTTTGTATTCTGGAATCACTGTACATTAACAGCTACAATCATCCATTCAGGTACCCATTCAGAATTTGCTAATAAGTATGTACTAGTCTATTGATTCAATTCAATAGTACTCTGTTGATCTAATTCAGATGTCTTGGGACCAGTTCCCTGCTTTAGAAATGTCAGGAAATATTTGCTAATTTGATCTTTAATCTAATACTTGCTAAATTTCTCCATAATGTCACTCTTTCATTGTTTCTATCTAGAAAAACAAAGGTAGTGGTAATGAAAAGTGCCAGTCAATTATAATAATGAAGTGAAATGGTCTTTTGCCTTCTGTCTTTCTTCTGCAATGGAATAGAAGAGCGATAGTTTGGCATGCAGAAAATCATCAGGATTTCACTTATGAGCTCCAAGTAAATTACAAGCATCTTGTTGAAGATCTAGCTCAGATATCATAGAATCATAGAATCATAGGCAGGTTTGGGTTGGAAGGGACTTCTAAAGCTCATCTAGTACAACCGCCCTGCAATAAGCAGGGACATCTTCAACCAGATCAGGTTGCCCCATCCAACCTAACCTTGTGTTCTTTACAAGAATCTGGCTTTACAGTCACATTTTCTCTTTTATACCATGTCAGTTTGTTTTCCTTTTCACTTTATATTTTTACCTTAAAACTTCTTAAAAGATGTCATAAACATGCACAGAGCATAACTACCACAAACCACTGCTAAGCTCCACCATTTTGCTGGACGGGTGCTCAGAGAACTCACACACTTCTGGCAGAGTTTGTGAGGTGTGTTGTGATAAGTCTGAGTCTCTCTAGACTGATCTGGCATGCTCATTACTGCGCAGGTCTGCATTACCACATCTTCATCGTTACATCAGTGGTGGAGAATAACTGGAGCATCTTGCAGTAAATATTCTGTTGCAAATATGCTAATGGCTATTATCGTAAATTTCTTTCTATTGCATTCACTTCACAACTTGGTTGTTGTCCTCATCTCAGCCAGGACGGAGCTAGTTTTGTTTTCAGCAGCTCCTGTGTTTTGGATTTAGTATGTGAAGCATGGTGACAGCACACTGCTGGTGTTGGTTGCTGCTGAACGATCAAGGACATCTTGCAGTTTCCCAGGCTTTGCTGATGTGCAGGTGCAAACACCTGGGAGGGCACAGCCAGAATGGTTGATCCAAACTGGCCAAAGAGAGTATTCCATACCATAGACGGCATGGCCGGTGTGAGTGAGGGTTGGTCATTGCCCCCTCACTCTTGTTCCTTGTTCGGTTCGCTTTCGGTTCATGTTCCTTTCTTGTTACTTTTATTTTTGTGTTATTTCATTCAGGCCTGTTTGTTCATCTGTCTGTTCCCTCACGCTCTCTCTGGAACTTGCTGTTCTGGGATGGCTGCGGGGGAATATCCCTGCTCCCTGACTGCTGCTCAGGACGGGCTGTATCAGTCCTCGGGTGGTGAGAAATTGTGCATTGTTCATTTTATATATTCTATTATCCTTTTGCATTTTTATTACTATTAATATATTTTTATCTTTTCCTTTGCTGTCCTGGTAAAGTGTTTTTATCTCAACCCACGAGCTCTTTCTCTCTGATTCTCCTCCTCACCCCACCGAAGCGGAGGGAAGGAGAGGGGTGAATGAGCGGCTGCGTGGTCCGGTTACCGTTCAGGGTTAAACCACAACTGTCATAGGTATCCTCAATATGACATCATTTTATCCTCTCTGTACCATATATGTATAGTCATGTGTATGTAATTTTTTCTTGAGGCCCTAATGCTTAAATAACTATATCCAGCATCAAAAGAATTGTTGCAAGGGCAGCCCAAGATCTTGCATTTAGTGACTTTGGATTTAAATAACTTGATGGTGTTTGTTTTCTAATAACCACAAAAGTTGCATGTGAAGAAAATGAAAAAAATATGAGGGAAAATAAACTCTTTATTTAAAACATATTTTGCTGTGAGGAACTTTTAGAAAACTGCAGGAAGCAGACAATCAAACAAAACCTCTTTTCCAATGGTGCTGCCAAGGTCATTGAGACCGCTGGGTCTCTGCTTATAGGCTGGCCTCTGAATGTGCTTAATTTTTTTAAAAATCTCATCTTGTTTGTCTACATCATTCTCTCTGTTTTTCTGCTGTATCTTTATGTACAAAGATCCACTAGGAGGCATTAAACAAACATCTGATGATTTAGAAAGTGTTTTCAGCTACTAACATCTTCTGAAATTCATATACGCTTCACAATTTTGCTGCGTAACTTTTACCCAAGACTCCACAGCTAAAGAAAAGCTTATCATAAATTACTTGGATATATGAAGACAAGGTAAGTTCTTTAAAGCAATCATTAAATGAAAGTCTTTGCTGCATAGAACAGGTTGAGAAATTAATGAGTTTGTAATCACTGAGTACTCCTCCTTTTTCATGTTAGCTGCTAGAATTGGAAAATTTGGATTTCTCTTGGCTTTCTTCCTTCCCACAAGGCAAGTGGCAGGAGGGCGCTGTGTCCGTCTCCCTGCTCCCTCTACCCAATCCTTCTCAGTGATATCCCATAGCTCCAGAGCATGGAGCATTGAAGCCCACAGCAAAGACCCCGTGGGATTTCTGATGATGGAAGGGACTAAACTTGTCACCAAATCTTAGTAATATTCTGGAAGGAGTATTTTGCCCATGAAATTAATGGTTTAATGATTTTTTTTTCACCTTTCTTACTAATATGTCTGAGTGATTTTAGTGTGTTCCAGTGCACTGAATAGACTAAAAAAAATGAGGGATGAATGTTCTGTGTCCTCAACAACCTGGGCGGGGATGGACCTTGAGCACAGATTTGCACAGTGAGACCTCATCTCCTTATTTACTCTGGAGATCCCCTCACCCCCATCATCTCCCACATCACTGAGCAGAGACACTGACTTCTAGCAGTTCTCCCAAGAGACCTCAAAATTTTGGTGGAGGCTTTCTCTTCATGCTTATCGTCTTGAGGGTCTAGCACCGAGCACAGCTGTCAGACGAGCCCCTCACCAGCCCAGTCTGCGCTCACTGAGCAGCAGCATCCCCACCGAGTGCAGGGTTTACTTACACTGTTCCTCCCTCAATTTCTTTATCTCTCTTTTCTCCTTGCTTCAACAGCCTCTGTTTTGTCATTGCTTCAAGAGTGTCAGACTCCAAGGCACAGTTTTCCCAACACATTAATTTGTCTTATAAACGATACAAAGTGCTTGAAATGTTTGAAGCTATTATGTATGAAAGAGAACATGGGACTTTCTGAAAAGAGGAGAATTAAATCACCTTATTCAGAATTGTAATGAGATTTTACAGTAGCATAATCACTTGATCTTTTCTTTGTTGTCTTTATGATCCCTTTCTGTTTACTATATTCGATGCATTGTAAAATGTAAAAGCTATTTACACATAAATTATGCTACATACAATATTCAAACCAAACACAACATCATTATTGTTACCAAGAGACAGAATAAATCTTTGATCATTTCAGATGGCTCTGATGGAATTTAATATTATAAAGCTAGTTTCTTAATGGCATTAAAAGAAGGATAATTATTCTTTGTGCAAACGCATGAAAAATTCTGTTTCAGATCTGAACTGGAAATGTTATAGTAAATGTAAAGCAGAATGTCTGGATGCTGCTCAGAGTATTCCTGGCTAATGAACAAAATTACAAGTGCTGAAACAGGTGATGTTTTAAATATTGATAGCAGATCTCATCCCTAGGGAGAGAAAATTAGATATATTTTTATTTCACGTCAGAAGAAATTTATGAGAAGTCTCTGAAGAAATTTATAAAGTTAATTTAATGGCAACAAAGAGAAGGGAAACAAAATAAACTGTAATTATAAAATTGGTTTTAGTGCTCACTGACGTTTAGAATATCAGCTAACAGCTGTATTGCATTTGACAGCAGTTTGGCTTTCACTTGATTCCTATCTCAAGGACTGATATTGTCAGAGGGAAACAGCCGTGTGCATCTTTGTAGTAGGGTGTGTGCAGGGCTATCCTAGACTGCACAGGGAGGCCTGTCCTGTTTTGATTCGACAGCCCTACTCACATCTCACCTGAAAGATGCACAGAGATATTCTATACTCACAATAGAAAACTTGGGGATAAAAATAGTCTCAAACAAGTCAGAATAAATTTGTGAATTTTGATAGCATCTACACAAAACTGAGGGGACACAGAAAGGTTTCGTCTCTCAGCTTTTTAGAGGGATTGACTTACCCAAAGCATATACATGGCTAGTAGCAACCAACAGGTACCATCTTTCAACTATAAGGAGCCAATCTTTTTACATAGTCTAGATAAAGTTGGGCATACTCAACTCTGTTTCCTACTCTGTTCAATTCAGTTCCTATTCTATTTTCTGTTCCTAGTCTGGCCCCCAGCAAGAACACACAATTATGAAAAATGATGCAGTGTTGTAGAAATCCTGACTCAGGTGTTAAGCTTTAGGATCAGGTCAGGGAATAATTAAGCAAACTGGACATCCATTAAGTCCATTGGCCCTGATAGGATGCACCCATGGATGTCGAGAGAGCTGGCAGATGTCATTGCGAGACCACTCTTGATAATCTTTGATTGATCATGGCAACTGGGAGAAGTGCCTGAAGACTAGAGGAAATTAAATGTCACTTCTATCTTCAAAAATGGCAAGAAAAGGGACCCAGGGAACTACAGGCTGGTCAGCCTCATCTTGATCCCTGGGAAGGTGGTGGAGCAGCTAATCCTGGAAACCATTCCTGTTCATTCCATGAACAACAAGAAAATCATCAGGAGTAGTCATTGTATGAACAACAAGAAAATCATCAGGAGTAGTCAGCATGGATTCACCAAGGGGAGGTCATGCTTGATCATCCTGATAACCTATGATGAAATGACAGGTCTAGTAGATGAAGGGAAAGCAGTGGATATTGTTTACCTGGACTTCAGTAAAGCCTTTGGAACTGTCTCCCATAAGATCCTCACCGAGAAGCTGTTGTAGTATGGGCTGGCTGGGCGGACAGTGAGGTAGATGACTGAAAACTGGCTGAATGGCTGGGCCCAGAGGGTGGCAATCAGTGACATGAACTCTAGTTGGGTGTCATTAACTGACTGTGTACTGCAGGGGTCAATACTGCATCCAGTCCTGTTTAACTACTGCATTCATGATCTTGATGAGGGGCAGAGTGTGCCCACAGCAAGTCTGCAGATGACACAAGTCTGGGAGGAGTGACTGATATGCCAGAGGGTCGCACTGCCATCAAGAGGGAACTTGACAAGCTGGAGAAATGGGCGAACAGGAACCTCATGAAGTTCAGCAAAGGGAAATGCTAAGTCCCGCACCTGGGGAGAAATGACCCCAGTCACCACTACAGGCTGGGGGCTGCCTGACTGGAAAGCAGCTTTGTGGAAGAGGACCTAGGGGTTTTGTTGAACACCAAGTTGAACATGAGCCAGCGATGTGCCCTTGTAGCAAGGAGGGCTAATGGTATCCTGGGCTGCATTAGGAGGATTGTTGCCAGAGGGTCGAGGGAGGAGATCCTTCCCCTCTGCTCAGCGCTGGCAAGGCTGCACCTGGAGTGCTGGGTCCTATTCTGGGCTCCCCAGTGCAAGAGACATAGACATACTGGAGAGAGTCCAGCAAAGGTCCACAAAAATGATTATGGCACTGGATCATCTTTCCTATGAGGAAAGGCTAAGGGATCTTGGACTGTTTATCCTAAAGAGAAGGCTCAAGAGAATCTTATTAATAAGTACCTGAAGGGAGGGTGCAAAGAGGACAGAACCAGGCTTTTTCCAGTGGTGCCCAGTGACAGGATCAGAGGCAATAGGCACAAACTGGAACACAGGAGGTTCCCTCTGAACACCAGGAAACACTTTTTATCTGTGAGGGTGACTGAGCATTGGTACAGCTTGCCCAGAGAAGTTGTGGAGACTCCATCCTTGGAGATACTTAAAAACCATCGTGACATAGTTGTGGGCAACTGGCTCTAGGTGTCCCTACTTGAACAGGAGGATTGGACCAGATGACGTCCGACCTCAGCCAGTCTGTGGTTCTGTGATTCTGTGGCCTTTCCATTTAAATTACCAGATAATAAGAGGCTTCCTCCCCAAGAGTTCACCGTCAGAACCCTACCAGGCTGCTGCAGCAACTTCAGAAGCTTCCCTTGCTTCGAGGATGTTAATGCCCCAGCTCCTGTGCTGAGTTTGGAGTCACCATGAAGCACTGTCACAAAGCGAAGTAGTTACTTTACCACCTGGTGCAAACACACTTCACCAAGGTCTGTGCTCAATATTTGATCCATCTAAGTGTGGGAAGCATGCTGTTTATAATCCGGCTTTAGGCACATGTTCTGTGATTTGAACCTTGCTACTTTCTGGTGAAGCAGGAATAAAAGTAGATTTCTGTTATAAGTCACTGTACACCTGCTGGTACTGCTGTGAAATGTAGGTGATTAAGCTGGGAATAAAAATAATTAAATAAAACATGAAAATAACATTACTATAATTTGTGTTATCCCTATTTCAATTTCTCTGTTGGTAATGGTTGTCACTCTGCTGTGTGAAAGAAAGCTTCAGGCCATTTCTTCCAAATGAGCTGAAACTCCATTCCAGGCACTGGAATGCATTTTAAAAGTAATTCTTTTGACTGAACGAAGCTACATTTTAGAATGGATAGGTAATAAAGTGCCCTTTGCCAGTACCTGAAATAAATATCTTTATCTAGTCTCCCTACAGTATTCTTACTCTAGGTTTCTCTTCCTTTTCCATCTACTTCTTAAGGTTTTAGCTATCTGCCTTTCATCTATTAGAGAAATTGTACCAGTAATTGGAACCATTTAAGTCTGTAGGCTCTCAGCAGTTAGGAACAGCTTTTTTTGTCGCAGACTCTGTCTTTCATGAGATAGCCATTTGGCCTAGCCAGAACAGAGATAAATGCCTCTACTGCCTACCTACTAAACACAGCCCACTTATTCCAGGAATCTCTTGCGTTATGACTGAAATGGTTCATTACTGATTTCGCTGGCTTTAAGGTCTGTACTTCAAGCTTTACTGAAATACAGTCATTAAGAGTTAGAAAGTTATTTACCTCCAGTACTTGCTTGTACTCTGCAGGTTTCATGGTCACCAGGCTTTCTGGATCACAAAGGAACAGAAATCTTTCCTTGTGTTGCCATTCCAAAGTTAAACATAGAGGAGAAATACAGCAATATGTCATAACATTTTCTCTCATCTCATCGACCAGAGTTTTTGAAATTCATATAACTGTGCCAAAATATTGGAAGGTAACACCATGACAATCAGATTCTCCCAATAAAAGGAAAGAGCTACAAGGTCTTTGTACAGCTTAGCTCACTGAAGTGGACCTTTCTCTTTGTTGTCCAGCTGTCTATAGACCACTGAAAAATCAGCAGCTACTGACTATCTTCAACAGACTTTGGCTCTCCTTTGTCAGTCATGGTCACAAAAAGTCTCTGGTAAAGTCAGGTCTCCAAAGAACCCATGTAGGATGCAAAACCTCTCTTTAGGGTAGTTTAGATCAGAATAACCCTGTGTGCAGAACATCTTATGGACAAGAATAAGAAAACAATGAAAACTGCTTTCTTTTCTAAAAGATAAAGCTTTGTTTTTCATGTGATGGAACAGTTCAAACCACGTTTGCCTACAGGAAAAGAAGTAATTACACAAACTAATTGCTTTATACAGCATGGTTATGATTTTTCAAGGATTTGTATTTCTTTGCCTCCTAGAGTAGAGGCCAAACAACCATACCACTGAAATGGTCCAGATGGTTTCTGCTTGATTAGTGATTATATCTCCATGGCAAAATACCAAGCGAGAAATATATCCGTTTTTCCTCAAGCAAGCTCTTAGTAATGCCAATAGAAGGTTTGCCAGATGAAATATCATATTTTGGCTACAAACACACACACAAACCTCTATACATAATCCAGCTGAAAGCCCACTCAAATAAAAAAACTTGTTACTGGTGTCACTGGCCTTTGTTCCTGGCTCTACAGGAACATTCTGTTCTTGTATTTTGTATTTAATCACTATGAACAAAAAGAGTTCAGTTAAGCATTCGATTTCATCAATCACCAAGCAAAAATAGTCAATAAACTTATTGTTGCTTCAAACACTGCACTCTGTATTTTCTATTAAATTCTGTAGAAAATTTAATGCATATAATAAGACACTTTCTAAGCAATCAATATCACTTATGAGACCAAACCTCTAGGAATAAAGTAGTTTTCAATTCAATTCAAACTCTGCTGCACTTTTCAATTTTATATCATTAATTTAGTCTGGAATTGGTGAAACCATATGCTTCAACAGCTTCTGAAAGTCAAACATGACCAAACAGTCCTTAGTCTCCTTGTTCAAACTGACAATAGGTCAGGTAGCAAAAAGATTGTTTTTAAAGTGAAATAAATCCATGAACCCATTTTACGGATGGCTATTACCTTCTAACTGTGTTAGCCTTAATATCCGTTTAAGCTGTGACCTAAAGGATAGTCTCTTTAGCACCATGTATATTCCTGAGCTGCTGCTGTTACGTGCCTTAAACAGGCTGAACGTTAGTCAATGTTACTGCATAATGACCTTCACTCTTCTGCAGTCAAAACAGCAAAATCTTCTGCAAATCTCCAGCTGCTAGAGAGCAGGTTTCCACATCAAATGTTGTTGACAGTTGCTGATAATAAGAGTGCTCTGGATATTCCGTATTGCAGAGATGGTACTTTGCAGGCTCTTGTCAGTAGTAGCACTTCTAAGATTTCAATTGTTTGTGCATCCTGGTGGCTCTTAGCTCTTGGAGTCACAGTGCCAAGCAAACTGCTTACACTGAATACATTTGTTCACCATGACCATAATGCCCTTTTCACAGCTACTTCTTTCTGCAAGTGTAATGTACATTATTTCGTAGTAATAGTACAGTTTTGGTTATAACAAAACACATTTAACAGTGCCCTGTTTACCAAATGATCCACAGCATTTTTTACCACTCTTTTCCAGCAACAATGTGTTAGTGTCTTCATGACCACTGAGAAAATCAGATTAGCATTTGGCCAGGAAGAAGTTACAGTAGTGCATTCATAGCAGTAACTCATCTGAAAGCTGCCTGCAGGCAGGAAAACATTGGTACAGGTAGGAAAAGCCTTCTGCTTGGTTCCGGTATTGCAGTTTTAGTGCAGGATGTTATTCTTGAACACATACTCATGGAAACAAGAACATCAGAAGGAGCAATGTTTTTAGAGCTTCTGTGTCCTTTTGGTAATTATTGCTGGCTGTTAATATTTGAAATTAAAATACCTATCTATAAAAATTCTTTTTAATTACTATTAGTGATGTACCTGCTGAGGAGGCATTTATAAACTGTGAGTAACTGGATTGGCTTTTATCCTCTGCTTCCTCTCCACAGATGTCCAAAGCTGTAGCAGCCAAGATGGAACAAGTTAGCTTTAGAAAAACAGTTGGATTTCTACCCCTCTCCCCCCAATAGTTTTTGACTTCTGCTATAATCCAATAGATTGTAACATCTGCTCAGATCATTTCTCATTAATAGGTGAATGAAGTTAAAGCCCGAGGCAAACTGCCAATTAGCCTTGTTTATATCCATCATTTTTATTGAAATCAGTCCTCCAAATATATTTTTGTGTCACATTTTCTGTTATATGCCTCTTGTCAAGGGAACAGCACAGAAACGATTTCCATGTCCAAACAATTTATTCTGGAGATGACCTAATCACTAACAACTTGTCATTAGTCTACATGCTGTCATTTACTTTTAATGCAATACATTTTAGGAGCTACGTTTTTATTTCCATAGGGCCAAATGCCAGTTTGTAGTGTGCGTAGCCATAGACGGGAAGCGTGTATCCACTCTTAAGCTTTTCAAGGCAAATCAGCTTTAAGAGTCAATTGACAGAAAATTGGTTAAACTGTCCAGGATAAATAAACCTGAGGACTTTTTAAATTCGACATAATGTAATGTTTTTGCTATATTTAAAGGTCTCTTTATTTTTTACATAGTCCTTTCATTGGCTTGATGAATTGGGACCTATTGGGATCTATGCATAGTCATGGAATAAGAGCGTTCTAAGTAAACTAAAGGCTCACTGCAGAACGATCAAATCTATCTTCACAAAAATCTACTTACTTTTGATAGAAGAGTCTTTTATTTGCCATGAATTAACCTTTCAGGATCTTGTCTTTACTCCTTTATTTTGTTTTTGATTCATTGTTAGTACTTCTTCCATAGTTTGTGGAGAGGAAGGGTGGAAAAAAGAATTGAACTCAGTTCAGGTAAACCTATGGGGAATGCTTGTCAAAGTGGACAAGGACACTCGTTCCTTGGGAACTGTGTACAAGGCAGAGCAGAAGAGATATGCACACCATGACTTGTGTTTATGTTCAGGTTTCAATTTGTACCATTCTCACCTTGCATTTCCTCATGCATTTCCTCACAGGAACACCATGGCTTTGCAGCATGCTCAGCATCTGTCTCTTCTTTGTGCTCCACTATTACTCCACTCCTCTTTTGCCTCTAGGACTTTAGCAATAATTTCCAACAAGGTCCAATGAAGTGGTGACATAGAGTTTGGGATGGGACCACGGCAGGCTGCCACATGAGTAGTAATTTTGCAATCCCAGTGGGATTTGGTGAGCAGATCTGTGTAGTGTGCCTGCAGTGGTCCACACATACCTGGAATTATCTCATTTCCCAAATCGTTGCTTGCCTGGTCTCTAGGGGCAATAGTGGTGGTTGGCTTAGCTCAACTTTCCCTGAAGGTCATGTAGCCTGAAAGAGGTTTCAAGTGGGTCTTAGCAAGCATTAAGCAGGCTAATCAGGTATCCTACCAGAAACACATATTTTGAATAAAAATAGCAAATTTCAGGGTAAAAAAATGTAAGTACTAGGTGATACTTTTAAAAACATTCAATATTTTTGCTTTACACATTTTTCATAAGGCTTATCTCTGGCCTGTTGGGGTAAGGAGGAAAGTTACTTATAGTTGTGAATTTTTGAGGTTGGAAACACTTCAATTACACAGCGAAATGGTTGGAAAAACAGTGAGGGAGGCAGATAAGGTAATGGTGGAAAGTCTGATAAGAATGAAACGAGGGTAAAAGATTACCATTCTGAAGTAGTTGCAATTTGTAATGGAAGTGTTGCCTCTCAAACTGGCATCTACAACAGAGAGAACTGAGAATGAACATCCTGTCACGGACTCACCAGAAAACTCTCAGGTCTATATCTTAAAGGATAATTAGGTCAGGAGCTTCCATTGATTTCCCATTTATACACCTTAAAAACCTCTCTGCCTAATTTGCTACAAGGGAAGCTCAGCATGTTGAGGAGTCTGCAGGAAATTACTCTAATTAGAGTTTTGAAGAAATGTTAGAGCAATGCTGAGATGCTGCTTTTGTGCAGCAAGTACAACAGTACATTCAAAATAGCCGTATTTGTTTTGGCAAGTATTTCTAAGCGATTAAAAAATATCAATGCCAATACCTTCTTTAAATATATCATTTGAATCTAATTGTAAACACTGCAGTAACAGGCAAATACTGAATATGAGCAATCATGTAACAAACATGATGGATGTTATGTTGGGTTTTTTTAAAGTTTCTTTGCATGATTTTTACCTAATTTTTATGATGTAGGAGTAGTTTGTATGTGATTTTTAGTATAAATTATCTTTCTTACAGAGTTTCACAAAGGTAGATTTATAAATGCTTTTCTGTATTTGGATCATGAAGAAAGCATAGTGGATCTGCAATGTCCATAGGTCCCCTGAATCTGCTGTATGGCATCAAAAAGGATACAGGCTTCACGGTAGAAACTGATTCTATTATGATGCATTTGGTGCTGTTGTCTAGTAAGTTACTATCCAAGTCTAAGGTTTTAAATTTAAAAAATCCTTCCAATATCTTATTCTTTTGGTTTAAACAAATATTGATATTGTTCTGTCATATTTTCCTAATTAAAAAAAAATCTAATAAAATTATCCAGGATCCCTGATGTTGCCATAAGAAAAGGACTCTTTTATGAAAAATACACTTATTTACACTACTGCTTATCAATTTGTAATGGTACTCTCTATACACTTTAGCTGCCATAAAGCAATGAATTTTCTGACAGTTATGTTCATATCTTAATGACAAAACGAAGAAAAAGAGCCCTCAAAAGCCCAAACAGCTTTACCAGAAATAATAGGTTTAGAATACTTATGCCTTATAACAGTAAAGACTTGCAAAGCTTCTAAATTAATATGTCCATGTACATCTACACATCTGTGTCTGCACTTGGATTTGTGTTTTTAAATGAAAACTTCTGAATTTGGAATCTCAGTCTTATTGACTAAAACTGTGTTAAACTGTGTTAAACTAGACTAGAGTCTCAAACATTGTTCTTTCCATGATATCCTGTCTAAAAGATCTTTTTAGCCATCTGTCTGGCCATACGAACAATTCAAACCATCTGGAAGGCACCAGTTTGCAGGCCTTTGAGATGGCTTCCAGATCATATTAACTTGACATGATTCATGAAAGCATCTTCTCAGCACTCATACCCTGGCATAAAATTAGCTTAATCTCTGAAGGTGAGACTGAGCTCATGGGTGGTGAAGTGCATTCATAGCCCCTGTAAGCAGCAAAGATTAGGGAAGGGGGCCATAGTGTGACACAAAGTACAGGGGTGTGATGGTTACCCAAGTGTCCAGAGTCAAGCCTCAAGGGACATGGATCCCTCCCCTTCTGGCCTGCAAATTCTCTCTCTCTGAGGAGAGCAGCTGCAGACAACAGATGCTACATTGACTCTTGAATGTTTTGCTGAACTCTGAATTTGCTCACAGCTTTTTTGTCTAAACAATCCCACTGAGATCTTCTGTTCCACATCCAAAACCCTTATCATCTGAAGCAATTTCCCCTCTTGGCATTTTCCACACAGTGAGGAAAAGCATCTTTGTCAACTGTAGCTCTTCTCCACCACTACACAGATCTCTGTGGCCTCAGCCTCCTGCATCTATACGGCAGGTGACACCAAATGCTCCTTCTTGGGACACTCCTGGATCAGCTTCCACCAGCTGAGCTCTCAGATGACCGTTTTGAATGTGGTATCTCAGCATACCCCAAGGGCAAAGTGTTCCCAGGAGGTAGCTCTCTGTCTCTAATCAAGATGAAGGCTTTGGAAGATAAATTCTCTGACACAATTCCAGAGTAGAAAGGTCATAGTACTTGTCTCGTTTCCCAGAAGGCTAGGTATCTGGAGATGCTGAAACAGAGAATAAATCTAATCTTTAGATTTAATAGTGAAAAATGTCAAGTGGTTAATGTTGTTCCTTTATTTTTTTCCCCTCCCAAATAGCTACAGTGATTTTATTTTGAACTTTCCACAGCCAGAGGTACAATGCCAACTTAAGACTTTCAGACCTTTCCCATACGTTCAGATTAGGTATATGGAATATAGAACCATTGAATGGTTTGGGTTGGAAGGGACCTTAAGGATCATCTAGTTCCAACCC
>KL256409.1:42714-55529 GCA_000699545.1 Podiceps cristatus
GAAGAAATATGTCTTCGTGTGTGAGTTTCCAAATAAGTGGATGAGGCAAGAGCTTGTCTTGACACAAAGATGTGAAGACATATGTCTATGCTGCAGAACAGGCCACAGATACATGATCTAATTTTGAATATGTTCATGGTAGAACCAGAAAGGTCTTTTAGGAAAAAATAACTCAGGCATGATGCCATAAAAATGAGGCTAAACTGTTTTTAATACTGAAGCCAATATTTATAGCATCACTAAACCATAAGATTATGACAGACTGGAGAGCATTAATTCAGGAAAAAATGGGTACTCTCCATCACAGACCTCAAAAACTTGGCCAGAAGAGGTTCTAGTTTGGGATATGTGGTCTTCAAAAAAGAATACTATTAGATATACACTGAATAATTCTACACTTAACGATACCAGTTTTACAATGTGCTTAATCTTGATAGATATCAGTGAAAGACAGAAGATAATTAATGATAGCACATTATAAATCAAAACACTATATTCATACCTTTACATTGGAATAGGGACAAATTCGCTTCTTCAGTAAGAGTTGTACATATGTTTGAGGCAGTTGACAAAATGGACAAATCCATTCCCATACAGTTGATGTCTGTTGTGTCCTGCAGAGCCTTAGCTGATATAATCTTTGCCATGATGGTATTTTCTGCTACGGTACTATAAAAGTATAAGGGGACAGAACAAAGCTTCTTATTAGAAATAAGTACAGAAAGGCAGTATCAGGGATCTTTTTATAGCTTTATTTTACCCGTGAAACACCGCTGACATAATGAATCCTTTGCAAGGTAAGAAGCATTAAGCTGCTGTGGGAAACTGTAAAAGAAGCTTTAGAGAGTTATAGGGATATTAAAGTGTCATTTTATATTAAGAACTTGATCCTACTACCATTATAAATGCAGCATCTGTGAAGTAATTGAATTTATTCATGTGAATGAAACTTATTTAAAGATATCAGGATTTAGTTCTTGGTGATTTAAAGCATAGGCAAGTAAACTCAAATACAGTAATAAGCATTTCTACTCAGAAAGATACCATAATTTAAAGAAAACTTACTGAGTGCTCAGAAATTAACCATAAGGTTGTCCAGGAAGAACAGGAATTTTGGCAGAAGGCCTGCTTGGTTATATATGGAGTTTTATATGAACTAAAATGCCAAAAGAGAGTATGCAAGAAATATAAACACTTACAGGCAAGAAAGAAGAAAAATAGAAAAGCTCCAATATGCACTTAAAGATGAAATCGGGAAAGCCAAAGCCCACTAGAGCTAAAACTAAGTAGGGACATACAGACTAACAAGAAAGGGTGCTACAAATTATACAAATATGTCAGCAGCAAAAAGAATTTCAGAGAAAATACATATTTGTGGATGAATGCTGGAGATGACATATCGGTGGACAACACAGAAAAGGTTTTCCCAAGGAAAGTCTACTTCCAGGCTTCTGTATGTAGCAGGATGGCTTGAGAAGAACATCCTACAACCTTCAGTAGACTGCAGCAGGTTTGGGGATACTTAGAAATGTTAGATGTGATCAGATCCATGGGGTTGGGTGGATTATACCCCTAGATGCAAGGAACTGGCTGATGTGACTCTGAGGGAGGTATCATCCATGAAAAGTCATGGTGACTGGTGAAGGCAGAAGAAAGGCAAGAACGAGACCTGTGCAACTATAAGCCAATCAACCTCACCTCAGTCCCATGAAGAACATGGAGCATATCCTCCGCAAATAGATTTCCAAACATATGAAGGATATATGAGAAGTCAGCATGGGTTTATCATGGGAAAATCAGTCTTGACTGGCCTGTCTGTCTTCTGTAATTAACTGGAAAGGTGTGCTTACTTACTCGGGACAGAAAAACCTCATGGATCAGCACAGGCTTGAAACAGATGGGCCAAGAACAAGCTCTCAAAAAAAGGTCCCAGGGGTGATGGTTATGTAGGTTAAATTGAATATGACCCAACAGTATGTCCACCACATGAATAAGGAAAACTGCATCCTGATCTATAATAGGAAGAATGTGCTTTCAGAGATGATGGAGTGTTCAGGTTTGGACCCCAGTTCATGAAGGATGTGCAGAAACGGCAGAGTGTCCAGGAGAGGTTTACCAAGACGAATAGAGGCTACATTACTCAACTTATGAGTAGAGGCTGAGGAGGTTGCTCTCATTTAACCTGGCAACAAGGAGGTGAAGGGGTGAGCTGACAGATACCTGTCATCGCCTAAAGGGGTTACAAAGATCGATGGAAGCAAACTCTTCTCAGTAGTGGTAAGTGGTTTAACAAGGAGCAGTGGCCAAAGATTTTGGCTTGGGGGGCTGCCCGTAAGGGAATAATTCCTCACTAGGAAGGTAGTGAAGCTTCAAAACAGGTTTTCCTGAGCGGTTTGTCCTTGGACGTTTTCTGAACTTAGCTAGGCAAAGCCACAGCTAACTTGATATAGTTTTCAGCAGTCTCTCTTCAAGTGGGAGGTTGGACTATAGACCTCCAGAGGTAATTTCTATGATTCACACTGCTTTTTCACTTTGAATACAAATGCAATGATTCTTCTTGGATTTTTGCATTATTGAAGCCTTTACTATCTGATGATTAATTATTGACTCATTAAAATTGATTTAAATGCATAGGAAGCATTGAAGCATAGAAAGTTCATCAAACATTTTTTTCAGGACCCTGTGTTTTCAAGAATGTAACAACTACAGCCAGCTTCCTTTCTGATATTATTTCCTCAGATTGAGGACATTTTGAAAATAATCTTGGCAGCCATTGTCAGCCCTTTTTCCATTTCCCCAAGTACTACTTGGGAAGAGCTGGGCTATTCTAATACTGTTAATCCTTCCCAAGATTTTTCTTGCAAACTGCAACAGTTTCAATAACCTACACTTTTATAATCAAGAGTGACAGATAAAGTCACAAAACATGTATTATAAAATAGATTTAGGCAAGATATTGTTTACTACAATATTGCAGTTTTAGGATCACTAAATGCTAACTGGTATAGTTAGATTGGATGAAATAGATATAGTAATAACCCAGTTTGCCACTAAGACTTAAAAAGAGGTTGTCAAACTGCATTATATTAATCTCTCCTGGTGATCGGTTATAAACAGGCAAGTAGGATGTAGCACAAGTTTTCAGCTTCATTTACCATGCTATTACTTTAGTTTCAGGAAAATCAAATGCCACCAAAATGACACCTTAAACAATCACCATAAATAGTCATAGACATGCTAAAGCAGTGTCTTCAAACAAAGGTGTTGATACACATAGGTAAAGAAATAGAATTATTTCCTGTTGATATTATTGATCTGCTCCATAGTTTCTGCAGCATTCCCCAAAACCAGAGTGGTGTGGTGATCACTTGTGCTTTCAACATAGCGCCAGGTATTTTGTACACAACCTGTCACATTGCCAGTGAGTTCAGAAGGACAATATTGCTTTCTATGTTTACGGACTAAACAGTAGGCCTTTATTTCTCATTAATATGGCTCCTGAACTTGCTCTTATTTACAGTTTTCCATGGCAGCTAACAGTTTCTTTAGCTTCTTCATTTGAAATGCTGCTGTAATGAATGTGGATGATACCTGTCAGTAAAATCTGTCTGTGTTTTAAATAAACCTGTCTAGAGATCAATTACCTCACCTTGTTGAGGGCTTCTGCAAATCTTTCTTTTGAATTTATTTTTGAAGTGTTAGGTCCTTCCCCTGGCTCCTGCCATCAGCAGTGTTGGAAAGTCCATAAGCCCTAAATCAAAATGCTGAGTGGAACTTAAAAAAAATCACTCTGAGGCACCAGCATCTTCTGTGACTACAGGAAACTGCTTGTATAGCTTTTGTGGAAGGTGTCCTCAGCTTAGCTCCAGGACTTCAGAAGTTGCAATCGTTATTGCTGTACTTGGTCCTTGCTTGGAAACCACCGCTGCTTTTTTCCTGGGATAGAGATAATAAAGACTTGCCTGAATAAAAGATTGTAACTGAAACCTGCCAGGTTGTCTAGTACCTATCTAGCTGTCTATCTGTATTGAAAGCTTCTTACAGATAATTTCTTGTTTCTTTTTCTATGTGAAAAGCTTTTAGAGATCTTTCAGAACAGTAGTCTTACCCAAAAGCTCTTTTCCTCTATTCAAAATGTAAGGCCAGAACTTCTTTTTTGCTCAAACAGCTATATTTTGAATTTTGCAGTCTCACAGTCTTCTTTTTGGCTTTGGCATAAAACAACTCTTTCTCATCTGAAAACTTTCAAATTGTTGCTGCAAAAATCAAACTGATTGCTTGAATTACATGGCTACCTCTTTGACTTCCTGCAGTTGTCTCCTGTTTTCCATTCCTCTCTTGGAGACTTAGTCCCATCTGGCCTGTCATCTCTTAAAAACTGAATAAATAATCTCCTCTCCAAACCACTTCCACCTTTATTTTGCCAAAGATTCTGAACTTAATTGTCTCATATTCAAGTTTTACCACATTTTTTTTTTTTTTTAACAGAGCTTTTTTTCTTTATTGTCTCTTATGTACAGGAGGGCTCTTCCACAAAATTTTATGAGCACTTTTCATTTGTTATACCTTTAAGTCTCCCTTTCAACTCCTAACAAAATGGCTGGGGGGGGGCGGGGGGGGCGGGAAATGGCCCTAATTCATCTTGCCTACCTTTGGATAATTATTATTTAAATCAGGAGACTCGTCACACTGGGTTGTCTTTAGCTGTCAGTGAAGAGAAATACTTGTCACCATAGAAGTGTTTTTGCTTTCGTATTGTCATAGGGAATAATAGCATCACCCTACAGCAATAAAGGTGAGTATCTTACTTCATATCCTTGATAATTCCAGACCTTGGTAGGCATGTGGCACATGGTGGCTACTCCATATTCGTGACCGTGACCATTCCACTCCAGCTTGTCCTGACTCCATCTGTCTGAATCACATTTAGTGATTATCCTTATTAAAATAGGATCTTGTTTGGGCTTGTCTTTGGGACTCTTCTGCAGAAGGGGCTGGGAGCTGCTCTTGAAATTGTCCAAATGCCTGAGATCTTCAGCAGAGTTTTGACTCAGGATGTACCTCTTATGTAGCGCTTTTTTTTTTAAACTTGTTTCCAAACTTAGTGACTTTAAACATATTGAAACACTCATGAAGTTTAAGTCCTTGTAGTCTTGAATAACTCAGAAATGACTGACCCTATGAAAGACAACATGTGATGTTGAAGGAATTATTTTTCATCTCATGTCAAAATATCAAATTTTTGCTCAATTGTGGAAAGAAAAAGGATATGAAGATGGATCCAAGTCTCCACTATGCTTTCAAGTTTATATTAGTTCCAGATCTTTTATGCTCTGGGCATTTGTATGAGATCTTTGCCTGGAATTTATACTCACTAGACAGAAGAACAGAGCTGAATTATTATTCTTTTTTTGATGATGCATTATGTGGAAATGTAGTTAAATCTTTCTTATTCTACTGCTGAGTTATAGAAGAAAAGAATGTAGTTGGTGTCTCAGACAGAGACACTGAATATGTGTTTCTGTGAGAATTTTATCATGCTTGGACTTTGGGAAGGAGCAGATAGGAACAGGAGAAATGCCATGGAAACGCCTGGGTTAGAACTATGTAAATGTGTAACTACACCACCACTCTACTGGAAAAAGTCTTTCTGATTGGTTTATTAAATCTTCATGCTCTACATTTATCTAGTGTCCTTATTTTTCAATTTGTTACTGACAGATTAATTTGAGGCACAATTATAATCTATCAAAAAGTTAGGGCTGGGTTTTGGTTATAGACCTCGCTAGCTAGGTTTCTTATTATTACTTCTCTGTGTTGACTTTTCCCCGCTTTTCAGACTTTTTGGATGAAATTTGCTTGATGACTAAATATCACAATAACTTGAAGATCAAACCTCAGAATTCAGAACTCATTGCACACTGGGAGGTTTGACACAGACAGATGGTGTTCTGGATAAGACCAGACTTGAATTTTCCACTAAGTCAAGGATTTTTTTTTTTTTTTTTTTTTTTTTTTTTTTTGTTATGGCCATGTGAATCAGGATTTCTCATCAAGTTCATAGTAAAATATCACAGTAGATAAGAGTTTCCCCCATTAGCCAGACATTAAAGTATTTAGCCGGACTCTGAAGCTTCAGGGGAAGAATAATATCTGCTGTCAGTAAGTTTTTGAGATGTGCTGGGCACACTGCATTGGAAATGCCTGTGCTTGCACATACTTTCATGTTCCTGATGATTCACTTGGCAACCCAACAAATGGAAGAGTTGTGGTAGTTGGTCAGTTCTTTCACTACACAGCACCAGGGGCCTTTAGTCAATATTTGTTGTGCTTTCCACAGTACAGAAGTCACTTATTTTTGACATATCCACTTGCTGCATTTTTACGACCACTTGTGCTTTTTTGGGCATTATTCAGGTCTCTGATCCAATGATTCCTATCTCCCTGAGCTCAGTCAGCCAAAAGGAAAATCCAAAACTGGGAAAACAGCCTATTAGGTTTAAATCTAATTGGTTTTTATAGACAGCCAACAAGTTACACTCAGACAGGGATAATGTAGACATTAATTGCTCTTATACCTAAGACTGGCAGTATTTTAATTTTTGGCAATAAGTTTTAAAGCTAGGCGAGTTGCACAAACAGCTTCAAATTCTACCAGTGTCGTCTTCCTAGTGTTTTTGCTCTGTGATCTGGTGTCTGGGTGAGGTCTCTTTCAGTGAGGCTTTTGCCTGTTTCCTCTTTGTGTTGTTTATGAGGTTGTTGCTGGTGAGATGCATTACTCCAGGGTTTTGCTGCATTTTGATGACCACAGTCTCCTGTTCTGAGGGTGTGGACAAGACAAACAGTGAACATGCAGAAAAATCATGACATCCCTGTAAACATAGCAGCCACTATACATCAGAAGATGGATACCAGTTTCTCTTGGTCAGTGATAGGAAAGCTAGGAAACTGGTTTTCTGCTGTAATTTAAACTATGCAATTCAAGTGGATTTTATGATAAAGTTCTGCAAGGACAGCCACGATCATGTGTTGCTGTGGTAAGGTACCATTTTATGTGTGTGTACTCTAAGCACCTGGCTTGTGGAGAATAAACTTTAAACATGCAAATGAACAACCTGTTCACCAATCTGAAATTAGAAAGGAAGTAGGATATGAAAGAGACTTATAAAGTTGGACTAAAAAAGCCTGACAACTCGCAACTCAAAAATAATTGATTTGTCAGACTGCATTTTTTCCCTCTATGTTGCAGGAGAATCTCCAGGAAATATACTTCTTGAGGCCTTCATTGTTTCTGTCTGTGTCAGAAAAGCAACAGAAATAACCTTTCTGAAGGCTTCCTCCCAGTCTCCAACTGTGCAGACAAAATTATTTAATGATGTCTACACTCATCGTTCCCTTTGTAGTTGGACAAATTCTGCTGTTGGTTTTTCACTCTTTTTGAACTTTGCAAAGAGTGCTGTGTCCAAAGTCATTTACTATATGTGAAAATGTGCACATTTTTTTTTAAGCTAATCTGTTTCCTGTATTTCTGAACATATAATGAACTTTTTATACCATCTGGGTGAAGATGAAAATATTGCAGAAACATTTGAGCCTTGATATTGCATCCTGTCTTTACCCAAAGGAAACACAAATGGTAGGACTCCAAAAAAGATCATTTTAATTATTTTTGCTTCATGGAGACGGATTCATAAGTATGTGACACTGGTGATCTTATTGCTATTATTTTAGACCTCTTGCTTTCCCATTAGAAATGTCTCTTTGCAATTTGTTTCAGTACATTTATTTCATGGTGCTGGTAATGACGTTGATCAGACCCCAGAAGGGAGTGGGAGAATAGCTGGTCCTACATCAAATGGTTACGGGCAAAAATATAGCTTCTGTCTACTGAGAAATCAGTCCCATTTCCAGAACAAAGGTAGAGCTTCGTCTTAGCTATTCTTCTCTTTTGAGTCCACTGTAATTACTGTGAACATTTCCATAGCTTCCAGAACATGGAAAAGGCAATTACAAATAACTAAGGTTTGAGCTCAATGAGCTTTGAATAATCAAAGTTCATGAAGTAAACTGGCATAAATCTCAAAGGATTCAGCACTCACTTTGAATATTTCCAAAATTAAATCCATTAACTAAAGTAATTTCACTTGAATTAGGAAGCCGTGCTGCAGCAACACAGTTCCAAAATGAACACAATGTAGGGGGATTACTTGGTTTAATTAGATGCCACTCTATGGCTTTGTATTTATAGTAATGCTATTGGATGACTTAGTTGAAACAACAGTTTGTTTATACGAAGGGCAAGACTATTATTCCTTTCAGAATGATATAAAAGTTCCTAAAAAAAATGCTCTTGCCCCTTTTAATGTACAAAATGACACAGCCCCTCTAGACTTCTCTCTCCTTGAGTTTAGGTCCTCTAATGCACCAAAATAAAGGTTGCAATAACCTTTTGAAGAATCTTACTGATACAGCAGCTAAATTTTAAAATGGTAATTACAGATGAATGAAAAAGCATGAACAATTTTAAATGGTGATTAGCAGCTTTTATACACCAGTGAAAAACCACAATATGCCAAAGAAAATGGAAGCTTATCTGGCCTTTCCACTTGTCTTACAAATCATCTACAAATTAATAACCACGACATTTTTATGAAATAGTGTCAGTCTTCAAGATGACTGGCTGATGCTCAAAGAAAAATGAGTAATGAGGGGATAAAAAGTTTTTATAGGATTTATCTATTCAAAAGCAAGCCCCAGAAGGAGGGGAAGGTGAGACAAAACAATGGAAAACACACCATATTTTAGTTAATCAAGAAAATGACTATTTAGCTTACAGCACCAAAGGAATTTGGCTAAATGAAAAATGAAAATCAACATAATAGGTAGCAATTTAAGATATGAAATGGGAAGTGGTTAATATAAAATATGGTGTGTTTTCTTAACAGGATCACCGAATCCTAGAGACCATAAAAATTTACTGTGTTTTAAAAGTTTCTGTGAAACCAAAGTATTTCCTTCCCATCACTTTCTGCCCGGTGAACACTGAAGCTTTGGGAGCTATCATACTGTCTAAGTCTTAAGGTTACTAACACTAAGGGCTTTTAAAGTTTTAGTGGTTATAAATCAAGGTGATGACTCAAGATATTTTGGCTAGAATTAACAGTAGAAAGACTGTTCATGTTTTATCAATGCATCAATAGGTCATCAATTACAATGGGGAGGCAACCCCCTATGGCATTTGATACAGCTTTTAGGAGAGGGCTACTTATATGGACAGCACATTAATTATCTGAGTGCCAAAAGGTTGTCCCTTCCACCATGTTGACTTCTATATCTTTATCTTTCTATTCCCAGCTACTTATTCCTTTCATTCAATTTCATTCTAACAGGTCATCAGTACATTTAATCAAATGTCTGAGACTATCAGGAACCATTTCCAGTACAGTCACCATTATCTTAATGGAGACCAAGCAAAGAGTTCTCACTGTTGAAAAGGGAATGCTTGACAACAAACAGGTCTTCCATGTATAATGATTTGTTATGCTAAACATAATCACTCCCTCAAAGCGTTACTATTTCAAATAGCTCTGTGACAGAACTGTAGCAAGTGTTAGAATTTTGAAAGTGCACTATAGTTAGATATTACATGTTACTGCAATAAAGACTAGAGTTTCCTAGCAATTCTAGCCAGCACACCATACATGAAAATGTCGATTTGGATATTGCCTACCAAAATGATGCAGTGCCCTTCTTGATAGTGATTGTGTTGGCTTGTACATTCATGTGTAGGAACAATATTTAATGATTCTAAATAATTTTTGTTATAAACTTGCTCCATTTATGACTAAATATTCTACTGGTTAATCCCCCAAATTCTAGTTGACTTCTGATTCTTTCACAGATAATCCAGGTCTGCCTGGGTAGGATTCATCTCCACCTAGCCTCAAGTATCTATATCTGAACTAGCCACCTTGGAATCCCTTTAAAGTCAATGCAGACCAAACTGGTCTCACTGGAGTCAAGCATACAGTGCTCCTCATTCCAGAGTGCATATCCAAACTAGGTCAGATGAATCAAATCCTCATCTCTTTTCTAGTTCAGCCAGAAACACCCACATGATGAGCCTCTAAAGAAGGTGAAATTAATTCAGGCTCTGAAAACTTTGATTCTACTTATACATGGTTGAACTTGTGTAATCCTAATGTAGGTACTATGCCTATGGAATTGGTTGGCACTTGGAAAACACTTCTGTTGATATGTAAGAAGTAACAAGTTCTGCTCATTACCATCATAAGAAGTGACTAAGAAGGAAGTAACTTTGAACTTACTAATGATCAAATCTGTTGAGTAACAAATTTCAGTGTTTACATAATCACTTTTCATGAGACTTTGAACTGAAGGGACAGCAATAGAGAAAAACACTGGAAAAAGGATTATGAATATTTTTTTAAAAAAATTCCTTTTCTTCCTTTTTTTTTTTTTTTTTTTCTTTGCAGCAATTATCAGGCTAATAAACTGAATAAGAATTAGCATTCCAACAACTATAGCAAAAAGAAATTAGCACCAGATGAGATGTTTGACTTAGATTCTCACATAGATTCTGTCAAAACTGAGCTAACAGAATATTGGAAGGATATCTAAATACAAGCTATGACCTCAGTCTTCACAGAGAACGAACGTTTTACTGTTGCTTCCTTTATCTGTAGGTACCAAAGCTGTACACACATGTGTCCAATAATTCAGGCATCAGCTTCTTTCTTTCAACACTGGCCAGCACTTAGCCAGACTGTGTAGCCAGCTGAGCAGATCATTCATGCAGAATTTTTCTGGTTTCAGAGGACCAGGATAGATCCATGCACCTGGTTCTAACATTTGGTGATTTTCATTAACATTTTCTTTCTCAGTGCAGGACTTTACAAATATCTTCATTGAATTTCATCTAGCTGCTTTTGAGCCACATCTTGTCATATGGGTTTTGAGCTTGTTCTCCAAGCCCTTCTTGGGGTTTAGTGTCAGCTAAAATCTTTAGAAATCATACTCTGCAGTCCAGGTTGCTGATTAAAATATCAACCAGTTGTGACTTCAGTTTAGACCTTTGTGGAGACTCACATGAGATGAGTCTTCCAGTCTGACAGCAAACCCAGCTACAAACTATTCTCTGTGCATCTGTTTTATAACTGTTCAATTCAGACCCTTTACTGCATTGCCAGCACCTTTTCTTAGGATCCAATGTGTAATGCCTGTTAGTGCCACCTTTCCTGCCAAGCTATTAACCCTGTAAAGAAAGAAACTGCTTTGGCAGCGTTTGGTTTTGACAAACACATTTAAGCTCTTGATTTACCACCTTATTATCCTCAAAGTGCTCGTAACTTGATTGTTTAACAATTCTATTTAATCAGACGACTAGCTGGCAGAGATTATTTCGCTCTCAAAGGTTTTCAAGGTGGCATCTAATTACGCCAACAAAATGCTATCATAAGTCCATCACCGTCTGCATGGGCTGAAACACAAGGGTCCCTGAGGTCATGCTGGAAACAGACCAACTACTACTGAGTAAGCTGCTCTGGAAGTGGCACTGATACAGACCCACACAATAACATGGCAATTCTGACCTGAGGGCAGCTGCTGATGGCTCTGATGGATGCCCTGCTGCATCATGCAGAAATACCTGTTTTCTGGAAGCTGGTTCAGGGATCTGCAACGTGGTTGTCACATACTGGAGTATCTGCCCCTCTGAGTCCAGCAAGAGCACTGGCCCACAGCCCTGACCAGGCAAGGAGGCTATGCCAAGCAGCACACACAAGTCAGAAAATGAAAAATACAATAGAATACTGTAGTGACAGGACCCAGTCAATGCAAGAGCAGTCACAGCAGCTGCTCCTTAGACATGGTCTTTGTGAGTGTAAACAGTTTCAAACAGCTGAACACCACAGAAAGCTTGAATCCACTCCTAGACTTTTTTCTAAAGGATGCACTCACAGTTCAGCACAGATTCTGGCACACCATAGGCTATGCAGGAAGACCAGTTTGGTGACAAAAAGATTCTCTTGTGGTCAAGAAATCTATAGAACCCAGAGGAAGCCAGACAAATAACCAAATGAACTCATGAACATTTTCAAGTCATTCAGTTTCCTTAGGTGATGGCAGTACTGATAGCGGATGGTGTACCACACCAGACACAAACATCTGTAAATTGACAGGCTGAGAGAGCTGGGGCTGTTCAGCCTGGAGAAGAGAAGGCTGCAAGGTGACCTTACAGCAGCCTTCCAGTGCCTGAAGGGGCCCACAGGAAGGGTAGAGAGGGGCTTTTTACAGGGCGTGTAGTGACAGGACAAGGGGGAATGGTTCTAAACTAAAGGAGGGCAGATTTAGATTAGGTATTAGGAAAAAATTCTTCGCAATGAGGGTGGTGAGGCACTGGAACAGGTTGCCCAGAGAAGCTGTGGATGCCCCATCCCTGGAAGTGTTCAGGGCCAGGTTGGACGGGGCTCTGAGCAACCTGGTCTAGTGGAAGGTGTCCCTGCTCATCTACAGCAGGGGGGTTTGCACTAGGTGATCTTCAAGGTCTCTTCCAAGTCCCTTCCAACCCAAACCATTCTGTGATTCTATGATTTTATGAATTACCCTGGTTATCTGCTATGGCCCAAAAGTAGTCTCTTAGGCACCATGACACATTTCCCAGCAAAGTTAACAAGGGAATATCATGTCCTGGTTTAGCTCCAGCTGAAAATCAAATACCACACAGTCACTCGCTCAGTCTCCACCCTCCCCTCCCCTGTGGGAAAGGAAAGAAAGGAAAACTCATGGGTTGAGAT